>JAVJIF010002840.1:200000-330499 GCA_038442645.1 Agave tequilana
ATTTTTATTTTCTTTTCTTTTCATTCTTTCAAACATTGAAGAACTTTTAACATACACGTGAACATACCGTGTAAGCTTCTATCGCCTCCCGTTCTTTTGGATTCAACTCGTTTTAGCTTCTATGCTATAACAGAAGTATCGAGAAAGTCAAAGCACACACACTGTAAATATCGATTTCAAAACATACAATTTTTGTGCGCGGTTTTCCCCGATCAAATTTTGGCGCCCTTGCCGGGGATGGGAACGGTTTGATTTACGTTTTCGTTAACTTTTCTTCTTTATTTTTTGGTGTGTAGGTCAATTCTTTAGCATTGCAGAAGTCCACACTTTCTCTTGTGTGGTTCGGTAAATTCTTGTATATTCTTATATTCTGCTGCTAGTTTTTGTTTATATTACCTGGGCACTGTAATAATTTTAAGAACTAAAATACGGAAATTGAATGCTTTAAAATGGTTTAAACATTTGCATCTAGGCGCGTGTCAATTTTTATTCCAATATACTATATTTTGTTCTTGTGTTATGATCTTGACGGAGGTGTACATATTGCATTGCATATAGTTAGGACAAACACTTCAGTGATTTACTCGCTTTTTTTTGTTCATTCTTATCTATATTGCATACTTTCACAAATTGAACTTAAAGGCAACACCCAATACAACATAAGGTGGGGGAAGTCATTACCCTTCCTTAACCCAAAAATCACCTCCCCACTCACACAACCCAAGCCTAAATAAAAATTGCTAGACGTTGGCCCCTAGGGACATCTCGGACTCAATTAAGAGATTGACCTAAGGAGAAAGTTGTTAGAAGTTGACTCTTATCAAATCAGTGTCTAAGGTTAGGGATTGAGAGGCGAAATCTCAAAGAACAGTGGTTTGACATAATTAGGCTCGTTGCTCTGGCAAGGATACCTCCCATTGATCTTGCCCCTACCTGGCCGATTAACTCACGGTTAGATTCCGACAATATACTCCCCGTGGACAGTCTAACCAGTTAGGAGTCGTCTAGGTCTAAGTCAACCCTAGCATAGGCTTGTTTTCTTTTTATTTGTTTGTTTGTTTGTTTGTTTGTTTTCTTTTTTTTTGTAAATTGTGAAATGGATTTTAACAACAACAATTTTTTCAATCCAAATATGAATACATATTTCACTCCGACCTCATTTGAATTGCATAATTTCAACCCGGATATGTACAATATGAACAAATCATATAGGCCGGATTGAGATTATTTGACTCAATACAACCCATACCCCCAATCTTATGATCATAATTTTCAAAATAATTTCAACTCTTCACAGAGTCAATGGGGATTCGCCTCCCCCGAGTTGAATTTTCAACCACCTTGTCCATAATTTTCACAATATTCATTCTCCGATTCTGATTCATATACTCATTTTCCTATCCCACCAACCGAAGAAAAATCTAATTTGGAAAGGAGTATGGAAGCCATGCTTGAGTTCCAACAACAAATTTAAAATTTGCTCAATTCACAATCCTTCTCAAATCAAACTCCATATACTTCTTTTCTAAAACATCCAATTGAAGGAGAATCTGAACTAGAAAAGCGTTGGGAAGTCTTTTGTAAAAAAGTGCAATGATTTCAAAATATGTTGGACTCATCATCTCAACCAAAATTTCAAGAGTCCTACTCATCTTTTTCAGTCTCACCGATTCAAAATGAATAACCATCAATACTCTCTTGTTGGACGCGGAAGACCGTAAAAGCGGACTGGAGCAACTTTTCCTTGAATCAGATGAAAAATTACAACAGGCTAATCTTCCGGTTACAAGGGAGGGAGAATATTGAATCTTGAATTCCCCCTTTGTTTAGTGCTGGGTTCTTCGTGTGGCGGTGGAGAGTGAATCTTGTTCGCCGTTGACCAGATGACCGTCAGTACCGTCGAGGGATCTTCTCCTTGGTAGGTAGAAGGAGTAACTCAGCCCCGTCCACCAAAACTCTAAAAGAGAAGGTAGGTGAAGAGCAACTTGTACGCAGCAAGCTGGCTTGAAGAGTCGAGCTCTCTCTCTCTGTCGATGATCTCTCCTTTTTTCTTTCTCGAAAATCCGCCCCTCTTCAATAGTGACGGGACTATTTATAGGGTTTTTAGGGGGTGATCGTGCCCCCTAAAAGTGCTCCACGATGAGGGCCAACTTTCCCGCTACATGGGCGGTGGATGGCGCCATAATCGGGGTGGTTACAACCAAGGTGGGGACACCTTGTTGCTGAGACGCGGGCGTTGAGCCAACGCGCCTTGATGCGGAGACGCAGACGCGAAAGTCCAACGCGCCTTGATGCTGAGACGCGGGCGTTGAGCCAACGTGCCTTGATGCGGAGACGCGGGCGTTGAGCCAACGCCCCTTGATGCTGAGACGCGGGCGTTGAGCCAACGCGCCTTGATGCTGAGACGCGGGCGTTGAGCCAACGCGCCTTGATGCGGAGACGCGGGCGTTGAGCCAACGCGCCTTGATGCTGGGACGCGGGCGTTGAGCCAACGCGCCTTGATGCGGAGACGCGGGCGTTGAGCCAACGCGCCTTGACCTTGAATCTCTGCATTTTGGTGGCTTGTCTTTGTGATTTTTAGACAGCCTACAGAACCCCCTCCAAAGTTTTCGACATTCCGCAGTTAACTGGGACGGATTTCGAAATACTTTGGACTCTAGCTGAGTTCGCCTTCATGACTAGACTGTTGATGTTCCGGGTTTAATCTTATCTGGAGTTGGTCTTCGTGAGTGTACTGTTGAACTCTTTGGAGCCCCCAGAGTTGATCATGTTGAGTGTCTAGATGCACAATCTAAACCTCCCCGATTGCTTTTAGTCTGTCACTGGCGCGCTTTAAGCCAGGAGTGGTTGGTCGCCTGCTTGCGTCAGTGTACTGTTGAACTGATTTTGAAGAAGCAGGAGGCCAAACGCAGGTTCTTTTTCAAAAAGCAGAGATGGTACTGCTGTAAAGGCGCGATTTCTGTAACGTGCGTCCTTTGGCAATGGAAACGCGACTGATCTTCATAAGGCAGACGCGATGTTCAGCTGAAGACGCGAACTCCGGAGAGACGCATCTTTTGAATATAGATGCGATTGTCTGGGCGCATTTATGGCGATGCTGACGGGGCATAGCCATCGAAGAGACATGGCCGTCGGGTGCGTGCCACGTCATGATTGCTCTGCCAGTTGGCCTGGGGAACTGAAGGGATTTCGCCTTTTGGCGCGCGGATTTCCTGGCGCATTAAATGATCCGTGCCACGTGTCGAGCGTCGGTTCGTGTAGAGTTGTGGCGCATGATCTTCTCTGTGCGTTAAAGTGATTTTGTTCCACGCGTCGAACAGAGATTCGCCGCGGAATTCATCGAGCCATACGCCGCGTATCTTCGCGAATCCTTGTGCCTATAAAAGGCCACAGTTGGGAGGATTCCTCTTCTTCTCCGAACGCACTCGTTGATAAGATTAAGAAAGAGAACTTCCTCTTCAGTTCATCTTCTTGAACCTTGGATCGAATTAGCCATGGCTCCCAAGACCAAGCTGATTGCTTCTTCTTCAAAGGCGACCGTCGCCGAGGCCCGGAGGGGCAGCTCCTCCTCTGCGCAGGATGTTGTTCTCCCAGGTCTCCAAGGTAAATGCCTTTTAGGCCGCCATTAAAGGAAGTTCCAAGAACCTTTAAGAACCCTTAACACACGAATTTAAATCGTGTTTGATTCCCAGACGCAGTCTTTGGGTTGATAACCATGACGCGGGTTTGGACCCTCGCGCCATTGGGTCCTGCGCTTCAGATTCTTCACTTAGAATATTTTCTAATTGTGAAGGGTTCAGACGCGGACTTAGTTTACAGAACGCGGATTTGATCCTTGCGTTCTGTTTCATCAGCTGTTGATTTTGATGAATCTGGTACCCGAGTCCAAGCACTTTGACATCTGGGGATGTGAAAGGAAGGGAGTTACCCTCCTTAACTTCTGGCGATTATGGTGGTGGAAGGGTTAAGGTGGATAACTCCCTTCTTTTCGCACCTCAAAAGTGACATCAAGGAGAATGTTGTGGAGACGCCGATCCCGTAGGTCTGGACGCGGATTTGATAATTCCTGCGTCCAGTGCCTCTTCTGCGTGGATGCGCAGGTCTGGACGCGGATTTGATAATTCCTGCGTCCAGTGTCTCTTCTGCGTGGATGCGCAGGTCTGGACGCGGATTTGATAATTCCTGCGTCCAGTGTCTCTTCTGCGTTCGGATTATGAACACTTAGCATTTTTTCCTTGCTTTTGATAGAGTATCTAACTAAGTGTCCTTTTCTTTTTGCAGCGCCACGCCCTGCTACTTCACTCGCCAAGAAGCGCCACTTTGGACATGTAGGGGGTGCTGACGGGGACTTGACCTTTGTGTTACAAAGGACTGTTCCTGTGACAGCTGATAAGTCGCAGGCTCGTGGGGAGAGGCTCTCAAATGTTGACATGAGGACTCTTCGGGTGCTTATGACTGATGCAGCATTTGCAACGGATGCTGGCATCAAACTGGAGAAGCCTGCCTTCTTCTTCGGAGATCGTATCCACGATGGCGGCTATCGCGTATATGACGGGACTTACAAATGGCTCCGTCAAATAAGGGGTGGAAGATTCTTTCTTCCGAACATGGAGAGGATGTTCCCGCTGTCCTACTTCCAGCACATGTCCGTCCCTCAGAAGATGGAATGGGACCTCTCTCGATATGTCCCTGAGATTACTCTCGGTGATTTGGGCTCCCACAAAGTGTACCGTCATGATAGCCATGACAGGTCAGTTATCGGCCTTTTCCCTGGGTCGCGCAAGTCTGATGTTCCGGCTGGGGAGATACCACAACTTGGTACTACCTTCCTCAACGCATTCTGTAACACCCCGCTCCCGGAATACGTACTTAGTTGCGTATTCAGATTTTCGATCGTATTTTTTGATTTACTTTCTGTATTTGTTTTGCTATATGATCGTTTTGTCTTGGATCCGGATTTGTGAACTCGGAGTCAGCCCTAGTCTGAACCGGGGACTCGATCCTAGTAGACTTCTCAATTTGATCTTTTTGTTATTCCAAATTGACCGATTTCAGTTTTAAATACTGTTTTCCAATATTTTGGATTTTCTATGATTTTCTGGAATTTTCCTGAATTAAGTTGAAATTCTTCAAAACCGGTGTCGACCAGTACCGCTGACCGATTCTCGGATTTTTAAATTACAAATGGAGTTGAATTTTAAGAAACGGCTTTCCAGTAACTTCTTAAAATCACCTTTTCTATCTAAACACTTTTTCTGAGAATTTTCTAAATTTATCAAAATTTCACTGGATTGGGTGTCGGCCAGTATCACTGGTTGATTCCAGGAATTTTAATTTACAATTGGAATCAAATTTCTAGATTCCGCTTTCATATTACTTCTTAGAATTATAATTTCTTCTTTCAGACATTTTCTGGGATTTTTCAGATTTTATCAAAATCTGGCCGACCCGGTGTAGACTGGTATTGACGGTCGACCTTATGATTTTTATTTTGAAAATGAGATTGAATTCCTACAAACCGATTTCACCAAAAATCTTCTTATAATATTTATTATTTTTGAGAATTTTTGGGAAGCTTTTCAAGTTACTTTATTTTTGGGACTTTTCCGGAGTTTTCGGTGTTTTCCCAGATACCGGAATAGTATCCAGATATTTTCCCACTTTTTCTCTCTCCTCGTCAAACGCGAGCTTCACTCCTGGGATTTTGCATTTAATGCGGAGATCCTCTCAATGCTGCATTTAATGCACTGCCAATCAATTCCAATCAAGTCAAATCTGACTTTTGTCCTTTTGTTAAACGCAGTTTTTGCACCTTCCCTGGACGCGACTTTAAATTCCCGCGTTTGGCCCATTTTGGCCTAAACGCAGGCTTTCTTTTGGGCTGCGTTTGGGTGGGAGACGCAGCTTCTTTAATGAAACGCAAGTTTCATTGTAATGATGGGAATAGCAACATTTTTATATTATTTTCTCCATTATATAAACCCCACCTTCCTTTCTCTCTCTTACATTATCTTTTCTTCCTTCTCCTTTGTTTCCAACAGCCACCAACAGAGAGCTATTGGCAGCCATGGCTTTGCCTTGGCCGGCCACTTTCCCACCACCTTCACCTTCCATTTCCACCACCATTTCTTCCACCAACACCACCTCATTCTCCTCCATCTCTTCCTTCATTTCAACAACAACAACCACCATAACACCATCTTTTCCACCTTCTTCTTCCTCATTTCTTCACCATGAACCCATTAAGCTCCAAAGTTTCACCACCCTCTCCACCACCGTATACACCACCTTGGCCACCAACGACCGCGCCGTCTTCATCTCCTCGTCGTACTCTTTCCGATGACCTATAGCTTCGCTCCCTGAAGCTTCGTTTCCAAAACTCCAACTTTGGATATTGAACTGGACTTGCACCATCAACCTCTCTCCTTCTCCTTTAGGGCCGGCCACCTCCGTTGGATTGGGGGCCGTGCTCTTCATCATCGGCAAGACTCCGGGGCCGGTACCCTCCTTTGGATTGGGGCCGAGCTCTTCTTCGTAGGCAACGTCTCCGATGGTTATTCCGGTAATCGTTTACGGTTATTCCGGTAATCATTTCGGGCAATATCAACGGTGATCATTCCGGTAATCGTTCACGATTATTCCGGTGATCATTCCGGCTCCGGTGATTATTCCGGTAATCGTTCACGATTATTCCGGTAATCAGTTCGGTGACAATTGCAATGATACCACCACCATCTTTTCCATCACCATCTTCACTTCCACCATTTACTGGTTTGGATTTGGAGTTGGGCCATCTCTGCGTCTCACCCTTTCCCTGTCTCTCTCTTTTTTCTATCTGTTGTTGGTTAAACGCGGAGTTTATCTCCTGCGTCTAGGCCATTCCTTAACGCGGCCTTCGCATTATTGTATCGACGCAACGCGGAGTCCATACTCGCGTCTGCGTCCTTCTCATGTCAACACGACGCGAAGCTAATGCCCGCGTCTGTGTTCTATTCATATTGGCGTGACGCGGAGTTTATACTCGCGTCCGCGTTCCCTTCATGGACACGGGACTGGAACCCCGCGTTTATGGTACTTTCCGCGTCCGCGTTCTCCTCGCGTCTTGCCTTGAACGCAGACCTCGCGTTTGTGGCATCCATGCGACGCGAATCCCGCGTCTGCTATTCCCGCGTCTGTGATTCCCGTGTCTGTTATTCTCGCAACGCTAACTCCCGCGTCTGCGAACCCCCCGTCTCACTTTCAAAACCCGCGTCTCCCTATGGCGCGTCCCGAGTTCCATGGATTACGGACCTTTCGGCATTTCTGATGATTTAGGCGAGTGATCTCGCTATCCTCTTGCCTTACTATTTTATTGGTTAAGCGAGTGTTCTCGCCTTCCTCTTGACTTTCCCATTTACAATTTATGCTGTTTGAACTAACACTTTCTTTGATTGTGTTCAACTATTACTCTATCACTTGACAAGTACATGCCCGATATGTTAACACCTGGTTGTATACCTGACACCTGACTTGCTACTACTTGACCCTGATTCATGTTATACTACCTGTCTCCAGTTATGGCTTGACTTATCACCTGACTCCTGTATCTCTTATATCGTGCTAACATGCAGCGGATCCTGATCTTGAATGGAACTAAGTGCCACACAGAGCAAAGTGCCACACATTGCACCAGGTGTGGGCCACCTCTTGAATCTGTGGGGGCCACCTCTAGAATCCAATTCCCTCAGAACAAAGTGCCACATGGAACAAAGTGCCACACGGAACAAAGTGCCACACCATACACCTGGTGGGGGCCACCTCTTGAATCTGTGGGGGCCACCTCTTGAATCTGAAGGGCTACTTTTCTCCTGCCTGTGCCGCTGAATGATAGCATGATGTGTCGTGATACAGTCATACCCGTTATGATACCTGTGATGCCTGTTATGGACTCCTGTTATGACTCTCGTTATGTACTCATGTTATGCCTGTTATGTGTTCCTATTATGACCACCTTGTAACTCGGGTTGTATGCGCTTGGATTACGGTGACATGAGATAAAAGTATATAGATGAGGGTTTCCTTGTTTGGATTATTCCTTCAAGGTACTAGTCTCACGGAGCCGTAATCAAAGCCTGTACAATCAGAATTACTCATACTCGGTTTTATATCGGATTTCCTGTTTTATGATGATTATGTTATTCCTGTTCATACCTGCTATACCTGTATACACACTTGTGCTCATCCTTGCTCGCCACTTGGCATTCGTATCACCACTCGCCTGGGGAGTTTCATCTGACTCCCCTGGATCCTCATGTCCAGGTCATGGAGCTTGGAGCGTGTGGATTCTCCCAGTTACTGATCAAGAGTAACGCAGCGATAGCGTGGATCTCCAGCAGACCATCTGAAGCTCTATCCTTCCAGGCCCCCTTGTTCGGCTCTAGAGTTTCCCTGTTATGACTCTGAGCCTGTCTTTGTACCATTCATACTTGTACATCTCTTTATAATCTCGCAATTGCGCATATTAGTGGTGTAATATTCATGTAATATTGGATCACCTCTGGTGATAACTTTGTAATTGTACTCATGTGTTGGAATGTATAATGCACCACTTGCTTCCGCACTCTGATTCTTGCCTGTACTGATGCTTAGCGTATATACGTGAGGGTATTTCTGACCTGCGTATATACGTCGCAGTGACGTCCCCGTACCCGCCGGATCGGGGCGTTACACATTCATGGAAGCGGAGGGTGATTATCCCGTTGGGTTCCGTGCACCGGGGTGGGTCCGTTCCACGGAGAACTATTGGTGGGGCAGGATGGTCGACTTTGTCCTCATCGAGCTCGGGGATCTGCTAAAGCGTGTGGGACTGTACCCAGCGGTCAGAGCCGTGCAGTGGGGGATCCCTCAAAGCTCTCAGAACTTCTTCGGGATTCTAGAGCGTTATAATTCTTTGACGGGGACGTTCTTTACTCCAGTCGGGGAGATGGGCCTTGCTCTGCACGAGCTGCATGAGGTCTCGGGGCTGTCGACAGGGGACATTCCCTATGAGGAATATGTCCCGACGACGGTGGAGCTTCACTATTTGAAGGAGGAGTTTCCCCTCATATATGAGACCTACTGGGAAGTGCTATGTCACTTCCACATTTGCGGCCAAATAACCAAATGGCGGTCGCAGGGAGTCAAGCAACTGTCTTGGGCCAGTTACTTGTTCAACAATGTCAACACCAAAGACCATCGGATAACTCGATTGGCTCCCAGCTCCGACAGGGAGATTGAAGACAGGATCGACCAGGCTCCTGACAGTTTCTACACCACGGAGTCGAATGAGGACGGTTTCGACCCTGACTTGGTTTTTGAGAGCTTTCACCATCAAGCCCGGACCCCTATCTCCGATCGGGCGCTGTTGGCGGGCTTTCTGATGCTGTGGCTGAAGCGCTGTGTGGTGCCCACGCTGCCACATGAAGTCATTGTTGCTGACGTGGTGTACCCGGCGGTGCTCCTGGCTCATGGCAACCCCATAGCCCTTCTCCCGGCCGTGGCGGCTGGTATTCAGAGCGGGCTGCGGGCGCTCACTAAGAGTTTCTGCGAGCCACCGAAAACTGCAGACTCCGAGGGAAAGCCGTATGTTGACTCAGAGGGGAGTCCGACGGTGAAGCGTCCCAACCCTCGTGTCGAGCTGCCTTACACGTACCTCATGGCTTGGTACGTGATGCATTGCCCTTCCTTGATGACGGCGGTGCGTTGGAGGGAGAGTTCTGTCCCTTTTGTACAGCGATTGGAGGGTTCGAAATGGCGTGATCCTTATATATATTACGTCCGGAAGTGCCTTTCCGACCCTGCGAACTACCAGCTCAATCGCTGCCTCCCCCAGATCCCTGGTGCATCTCCCGGGGATCTACTTGTTGATTCTGTTGGCCCAGATGACTTCACGAGGTTATCCGCGGGAGCCTTCTGGTGGTTGCTCAATATCCGGCCCGGATATGTGCTTTTCCGGCAAGGGACGTCATGCACCATTGAGCCGTACATGCCGAATCGCTTTGCTCGACAGTTCGGCTATGATCAGCTCTATGTCGGGAACCCCAATGCTCGACTCGCCTTCGAAGGGAACCTGTTCGAGGGTTCTCGGGCCTGGTACTATAGTGTGGCTGGAGGGACGGGAGTAACTTTCCGTCTACCTCTCGAAGGGCCCAAGTGCCGTACGAGTTTCAGCTTCTGCACTTGGTACTCCCAGGCCATCCAAACACCAGACTTTTTTCCGGCGTCTTCATGCATCGAGAGCATCAATGCAAGTCTCGAGGCAAGGACGGATTCTAGTAAGCCGACGAAACTCGTAGAACAGTACCTGAAGGCCCAAAAGGAGGTCGGGCGAAGAATGAGAAGGGAGCCACGAGCCATGGAGCCACGACCACCAAGGGCGGAGCCACAAGCGTCTAGGGCAGAGCCGCAAGCAACTAAGTCTCGACAGGCGGTGAGCAAGCGTCGTCAAGGCTCCACTCCCACTGCTGAACCCACTCCGAAGAAGGTTCGAAGAGACTTGACAACCGAAGTCTCTCGATCTGAAGAGCTCCCTGCTGTCGTTGAGGCACTGAGGGAGGAAGAGATAGCTGAAGAAGAAACTCCTCTAGTCCGTGCTCCCAGGTCACTTAGCAGAGGCCACGGGTCTGCGGAGGAAGGGGAGCTCGTTGATCGATCCGCCGCCACTGACGAGGATGAGCAGCTAGAGGTTGATATAATGAGCGGAGGCAATGTCAAGATCCCTGTGATCTCAGCTCAGCCCGAGTCTTCCTCAGCTCAACAGCCCGGGTCTCCTTCTGTCTTCATTTCCAGTCCTCGGATGGCTGACCCCAGCCCTACCACTGGGGTAGTTGGAGACAAGGCTCCACCTGCAGGGGTTTCGCGCGAGGCGCTATCGTCTTCCTCACTCTCAGGGGAAAGCGAGTTTGAAGACGATGTTGATTACGGTGATGAACCCACTTTTCCTGATCCGAGTAAGTTCTCCCATATTTCAGAGGAAGAACTATATGGGGGTGAGCCGTCAACGGTATCACAGCTGACGATTATTCCCGTGGGAGGTACTCTTTTCACCTTTTGACCTGCTTTCCCTTTTAATTTTGAAGAAGAGACCTCAACATTCTCCCTTTTATGTTGCAGGATTGGCTGAGAACGTCGAAGCCTCATCCTCCTCGCAGATCGAGGAGATGGTACAAGAGTTGACCCAGCCAGAAGGGGTTACGGCTTTAGTTGCCGAGATAACTCCAGCGGGGGCAACTACTGATGCCGGGGAGGCTTCTCCTTTGCCGGAAGAGGAGGCAACCCCTAAGGCCGGGGAAGAACCCACTCTGCAGGATGAAGGGGTTACCATTGGAGCTGGGGAGACTTCCACTCCGCAGGACTTGCCCAAGGATTCGGCGTCTCTGGACCTCCCAGATGGTAAGGAAGTTCTGATATATTAAATGTTTCGCTTTTCTCCTTTGTGGCTAATGTCACAATAACTTGCAGAGAGAACTGAGGGGGCTCAAATGGAGAGTCCGACGGTCGGTACCTTTCCAGAAGGCCACGCATCTCAGGTCTCGGCTGAAGCTTCTGAAGAGGTTGCGCCATCATTAGCTGTGGAGGTTCCTGTAAAGATAACACCCCCGGAAGCGCCAGTGGTCGGTCTCGCTCTTGATGTATCGACGGTCAGCACGACTCTTGCGCAAAAAGAGCCGGCTTGCACCGTGACAGAAAAGGGGTCGGGAAGCTTCCCAGGTGGTGACAATATGGGGGAACTGGCACGCCAGATGGTGCAACAATTCTTTGCTTCGATGGGATCATGTATTGATCTCATCTTACGTGGAAGCAGCTCCTTCAATTTTGCCCGGACGCTTCTCAGAAATCTGGCCGAGAACGTCGAGTTAACCGGAGGCCCCTCACTTGCCCAGGCGTGTCTGCGGGTGGTGGAGCAACTGGGAGACGACCTGCACGAGCTGAAGTCTTTGGAAAATGCCAGCTCTTCTGGTGAGGCCCAGGCCACTCTAGCCCGGCTCTTAGCTGCTCAAGAACGAGAGCGACAGGAGGCAGAGGCACAAATAGATGCAGAGATCCGCAGCCTCGAATGTTCCCAGGCTGAATGTCAGAAACTAACTGACGATTCAAGGGAATCCGAGATTGTCATGCAGAGCACGGAGCACGTCATCATCAGTGCTCGGGACACCATTGCCAAGGCTCGAGACACCATTGCCAAGGCAGAAGCTGTGCTTGCGATCAATGAGAAGAAGCTTGTTGCCATCAAAGAGGAGCTTGCGGAGCAACAGACTGCTAAGGCGCGAGCTGAAGAGAGTCTGTCTCTACATTCTTCCAGGGTGGAGTCTCTGCGAGCGCAGCTGGCTGCAAAACCCTTCCTATCTGAAGAGGAGCTGCGGGTCCAAGCCATGATGGAGGCTGAGAAGGCGCGTCAGATCAAGATGCATCATCTCAGGGAGCGAATCCGTTCCTTGGCGAGCCAGGACATTTAGCCTTCTTTTCTTTTTTTTTTGTAAAGAAAAGGACACTCTGTTTATCAGAGTGTTTGTATCCACTTTTGATATAAAAAGGGCATTTTTTTTTCCATCTTCTTTGCTTAGCTGTGGATGAATCCAACTCCTTGATCACTGGTTGTGAAGATTGAACTTAGGCGAGACTAAGTTCTTTCAATGAGACGCGGCTTCCTGATGAGACGCGGCACTGATCCACAGAGTGAAACGCGGTCATCATTCCGTAGGAGTTTAGATAGAACTAAGTCTTTTTGCTGAGACGCGGCGTCAATCACAGGGTGAGACGCGGTCACCATTCCATAGGAACTTAGATTTCACCAAGTCCTTTTGATGAGACGCAGCGTCAATCACAGAGTGAACCTCGAATTGGTCTCGCTGAGTAAGACGCAAATAGGGCAGACGCGAGGGACGCAGCATTGTTTGCTGAAAGGACGCGATTTTGAGTCACGTGGACGCTCTTTAAAGCGCGGGTGAATGCCTTTTAATTTGAGAACGGTGACGCGGATTCTTAGACGCGGCTTTCCCATCTGCGTTTAATGCAGCCGGACGCGACTTTGCTGTCTGCGTTTGAGGCAGCCTGACTTGAAGATTTTGTGAGATCTTTGACCGTCAAGTCTTCACTGACGATTGGACGTCAAGTCTTCACCGATGTTTGGAAAACTGGGTCATCCGTTGTTTTCCAAGGCGGTTGTCCACGCGTCAATTTTTTATTTGACTTGGGCGTTTTAACGCTCTTTAATGCAAAACCGGCGCTGGCGGTTGGAAACCGGTGTCTGCGACGATTCCCAAAGCGACGCTCCACGCGTCAGTCCTCCATTGGGCTTTGACAGTCGTGCGCGACGGTTCTGTTTGATGCACCATTAATAGCAGTTATTAGGGTCTGCCTATAAATAGGGCTAACCCTCTTCCTTCAACCCAATCTTTGGACTGTTTTCTTTTTGAGAGCGAGCGCTCTGAGAACCTTCATCTTCTTCAGAGTATTGTCTCCATGGATGAGGATGGCTCTGTGGATGAAGATGACCTAGGGCTTGTATGCTCCTGTTTGGTCTCTTCGGGGCAGAGTGTCTCTCTGATCATCTTGCACGTCCGCGTTTGGATGCAGAGAGCCCGACTCTTGGTAGAGGCCTCTGTTGGTACGCCGTCCCAATTAGCCATGATATTTTAATCTACCACGGCCTGCACCTTGGCATCACCATTATCTGGACCCCCTCACGAAGTCTGTGTTGGTGCATTCCTTCTGGAATTTGCGCCACAGATTTAAACTTCTCTGGACGCGAGTGCAGGGGTCTTTGGCACTTGGCGCTGGCTTTGTTCACAAAGCTTACGTTTCACAGCCACTGTCTTGGCGCGTTTTATGGCTATTGCCTTAGCGCGTTTTATAGCCACTGCCTTGGACGAATTCCCAAAAAGGTTTCAGACCCGAGTCTTGCAACTCTTGTTCACTCAACAAGGAGATGGCAACTTTCGGCGTCTGTGCCTTTTAGGCGTCTGTGCTTTCGACTTGGGCGTAGAATGAGACCGCGTTTTGATTCGCGTTTGTCTCTGCTGACGCAGCAGTTTGGCTCACCGCGCGGGTCATTCCCGCGTCTGCTTGGCTGACTGCGTGGATCATTCCCGCGTCTGCTTGGTTGACTGCGTGGATCATTCCCGCGTCTGCTTGGTTGACTGCGTGGATCATTCTCGCGTCTGCAGTCTGCATTTGTGACTTAGTTTTTCTCTGTTGAAGCATGCTAAGTTGCAGATTGTTCTGATTCCTTTTGTTTCATTCCTTGCAGGTAGACTTGCTGTTTTGCTGGGCCCCTGGAAGGATGCTTTGGCCGGCGAACTTGTTTGATGTTCACCTATAAGAGAGTATATTATGGTCCTCGTCACCTATAAGAGAGTATATTACATCTCTGACGAGGACCCAACCCTCGCCAAGGTCTCTTCTGATCTGCTTCGCCATTCATGCCTACTGGCAAGAGATGGTCAGGCTATGCATGACGGCGATGAGGGTTCCGGCGGTTGCGGTGGCGGACAAGATCCTCTTCCTCTCCCACCCCAGAAGTGACATCAAGGACAGTCTATGTCCGTTGGATGGCCTGCTAGGGAAAGGGACGCTCCTGAACGAAGGGTTGCAGGACTTTCTGTTGCCACCAGACCTCAAGAACACCATTGCTCTTTGCTTAGTCAGCTAGGGCGCTTTCGATGTTTACATCATGCATCGTGGTGTAACCAGCTTCTATTGTAGCCACAAAACATCGCGCACTTGGAATCAGACGTGGCTTATGAGGAGCGAGTGCAACCTCTAAGAGAGAGCGAGGGACTTCTTTGTACTCCTTAATTGTAACACTCAATCTTATTGTATAAGAGAGCGTTTTTACTGCAACACTCCATCTTATTGTATAAGAGAGCGTTTTGTATCACTTTCATCTATTTGGAAATAAATAAAAGCGACACTTTTCTTTTCGCCTCTTTCCTTGTCTTGAACTTTTTGTCTTAGACCTATAGAAGCAAAGAATCTCTGACTTTGTTAAAATTATGATGGTAACTTTAATAAGTCAAACTTTGTGGAGGAAGAGATCCTATTTCAGGAACTTTCACAGTACTGTCAGAGGTGTAATATTAACTTGACAGAGATGAAATAATTTTTGGTGGACCTGCCACTTTATAAGAGAAAGCGACAAGTAGAATTGGTACCCCCAGGGAGGGTGAACTTTTATCAAGTGTTTGGGATTAACTTGATTGAGCTCAACTGGGGATTTGAGGGGAACACTGTTGATGGTGTAGTATTAACCTAACAATGTTTTTAGGTAGACTTGTTATTCTGCTGAAGAGAATAACAAGTGGGACTAGACTCGTGGGGAATCTAGGAAAGTTTGTTACCGTCAGAGGTGTGATATTAACTTAACGGGTTGAAAGTGGTCTTGTCAGAAGTGTAATGTTAACTTGACAAGGATGTGAGTCAGAGGTGTGATATTAACTTAACTCAGAAGTGTCACTGTCATAGGTGTAATGTTTAACTTGACAATGAGGGAATGCTAGAGGTGTAATGTTGAACTTAGCATTGGTCATCTCGGCTTGGATAAGGAAGTCCGAGGGAAAGTCATGGCTATAGGTGTATTGTTGAACTTAGCAATGACTTGGATGCTAGAGGTGTGGTGTTAACTTAGCATCATTCATTTCAGCTTCGATATGGAAGTCTGAAGAAGAGTGACTGTCAGAGGTGTAATATTAAACCTGGCAGAAACTTGATTACTGTTTAGAGGTGTGGTGTTAAACTTTAACAGTAATTTGTCAGAGGTGTGATGTTAACTTGACAAAGATTGACTCATGATAAGAGCAATTTTGAGGACCTGTCATTCTATTGGTGAGAATTGACAAGTGAAAATTTGAAGTGCCAGAGGTGTAGTGTTAACTTGGCAAAATTGAACATTTGGTACTCCGTGTAGAGTTGACAAGCAAAATTTGTACTCGACAAGGAATATTAAAAAGTTTCCATTACCAGAGGTGTAATGTTAACTTAGTAATGGTTGTATTTTTGTAGACCTACCATTCTGTGGATGAGAATTGGTAGGGGATTTTAGAGGAAAGAGTGGAGCCAAGTCCACTTAGGATTTTTAGCAAACCCTCAGCTATCAACGGATTTGAGGTGCCTTTACCAACTACCGTTTGAGTTGGGCTAGCCATGCTATTCCCCTCAGCATGATGAGTTGTCGAAGACTGATGTTGGGCTTAAAAGCCAACATTTTCCTCTATCCTTAGCCGTCGGAGGCGTCGGATCAAATGGGAACATGTCCCTTAGGATTTTTAGCAAATCCTTAGCTGTCAACGGGTTTGATATGCCTTTACCAACTACCGTTTGAGTTGGGCTTGCCATGCTATTCCCCTCAGCATGATGAGTTGTCGAAGACTTATGTTGGGCTTAAAAGCCAACATTTTCCTCTATCCTTAGCCGTCGGAGGCGTCGGATGTTTTGATCAGAGGTGTACTTTTAACTTGATCGGTGGAAGGATACCATCTAGGGATAGTACTTCTTCAGGAACCTGCCGTTAATAGGCATCATGAGTGTATCGCCATTCGAGTTTATGAGGCGATATGATCCATTTGAGTAGACTGACTCTACTACAAATGGTCCTTCCCATTTGGGTTGGAATTTTCCTTTTGTCTTGTGCGTCATCACCATGGGTCTTCTGACGGCTAAGACAAGATCGCCTTTCTTGAAAGTTCGCACTTTAACTTTCTTGTTGAAGGCTCTGGTGATTCGAGCCTGGTAGAGCTCGATTTGCTGTTGGGCTTGCAGACGCTTGTCGTCTAAGGCCTCCAGTTCTTGGAGTCGCTGTCGATGCTTCTCCTCTGTCGTCATCTTCGCTGTCAAGGCGACGCGTAGAGATGGAATTTGGATCTCCAGGGGAAGCACGGCTTCACAGCCGTATACCAAGGAAAACGGCGTGGCCTTAGTCGGGGTTCGCACAGTTGTGCGATAAGCCCATAAGCATTCACCCAACTTGTCGTCCCAGTCTCGTTGACTTTTCGAGACGAACTTTTTGAGAAGCCTGCCAATAGTCTTGTTGAAAGCTTCTGCGAGGCCATTGGCGGCAGGATAGTATGCCGTTGAGGACACACTCTGAATTCTGAACTTAGCGCAGAATCTATGGAACGCCTGGCTGATGAACTGGGGTCCATTGTCATGGACAATTCGCCGAGGTACGCCGAAACGGTAAATAACGTGATGTTTCACGAACTTGATCACGTTCGACGACTTGACCTCCTTCAAAGGGATGGCTTCAGCCCATTTGGAGAAGTAATCGGTTATCGCCAGAATGAACCGATGTCCTTTTGATGATGGCGGACTGATAGGACCAACCACGTCCATGCCCCACATTTCGAATGGCCAGGTAGAGGCCGTAGAGTGGAGATAGCCTGGCGCTTGATGGATAAAGTCGCCATGCACTTGGCAGGCGTGACATTTCTTGGCATAAGTGACGGCATCGGCAATTATCTTAGGCCAGTAGTAACCCAATCTTTGGAGTCGATGTGCCAGTTTTGGGCCAGGTTGATGGGCTCCACACATACCATCGTGGGCCTCTTTCAATACTTCTTGTGCTTCGTTTGGTGAGAGGCACCGGAGTAAGATCCCGTCATGCGATCGACGATACAATGTTCGCGTAATCGCATTATAATAGAATTTGGGGGCTTTCCTTCGAATGGCAGCCGCTTCTTTGGCGTCCTCAGGCAGGATGCCATACAAGACGAAATCAATGTAGGGGAACCGCCAGTCTCTAGGCTCTGGACCGGTTGACGCTTCAAGTGCTTTTTCGCGGTAACGACCTCCCATTGACTCCTGATAATCCTCGAGAGCATTTCTCGGGCAATACAGGTCGTGGCTGTAGACGAATATCTTCTCCATCGCTCCAGCTGGAAGAGCTAGGGAGGCAGCCAGGGATGCGAGTGCATCGGCGTGCGCATTTTGCCTGCGTGGTACATGGTCGATGTAGAAGCTTGTAAATCCCTCGGCCATGCGGACAGTTGCATTGTAATAGGGTACCAAGTCTTCATGTCTGACTTCGTACTCCCCGCGAATTTGGCTGACGATGAGTTTAGAGTCACCGTATGCCTCGAGATTTTTAACGCCAATCTCATCGGCGAATTGCATCCCAATCAAAAGAGCGTTGTATTCCGCCACATTATTGGAACAAGGCTCGGTCAGTGAGACAGCTCGGGGGATCACATAATTTTGTGGGGAGACAAGTACTACTCCTACCCCCGCCACTACGTGTCCCTTGGGTTTGTCCTTGATGCACCGTCGAAGAAAAGTTGCCACACTTGACTTTCGAACGATGTCTGAGTCAGGTAGACTTCGGCCACTTCGTCTGGGAGATCCTCGTAGAGTTTGACTGCCCTCGGATCTGGGTGTTCAGCTAAGAAGTCCGCCACCGCTTGTCCCTTAATAGCCTTTTGTGGCAGAAAATGCATTTCATATTGTGATAGCAATATGGCCCATTTTGCCAGTCGGCCATTTAGCGATGAAGGTTTAGTCATAAGTAACCTCAGAGGGTTGACTTTTGATATGACGTTTATAGTTTGGCCTACCAGATAGTGACGCATTTTCTGGATAGCGAACACCAGTGCCAAACATTCCTTCTCGATCGGGTTATACCGATGTTCGGCTCCGATCAATGTTCTACTTAGATAGTAGATTGCTTGCTCATGTCCCTGATCGTCATTCTGAGCTAGTAGAGCTCCCAAAGAATGATCCATCGCTCGGACGTACACCAGAAACGGCTTTCCAGATACTGGAGCTGCAAGGACTGGTGGTTGGGTGAGGTATTGCTTGATTTCCTCGAACGCTTGTTGGCAAGCGTCATCCCAAATGAATGAGACACCCTTCTTCATCAGCTTAGCGAAGGGTTGGCATCTTCCGGAAAGGTTTGAGATGAACCTGCGGATGTACGCCAATCGTCCTTGTAATCCCCTGAGCTCCTTGAGGCTTTTCGGGGGTTGCATCTCCTGGATAGCGCGGATCTTTTCCGGGTCCAAATGGATTCCTGTGGAAGTCACAACAAATCCTAGGAATTTGCCACTGGCTACCCCCAGGAAGGACTTTGTGGGATTCATCTTCAATTGATGAGCCCGCATGATGTCAAAGACCACCTTCAGGTCTGCTACGTGATCGCCTTTAGCGCGGCTTTTTACCGCGATGTCATCAACATAACATTTCACCGTTTTGCGTATTTGCTGATGGAAAATGGCATTCATGGCCCTTTGATATGTTGCCCCTGTATTCTTCAGTCCGAAGGGCATGACGGTGTAGCAATACACTCCTAGGGGTGTCCTGAAGGAGGTGTGCTTTTCATCATCAGGATACATTTTGATTTGATTGTATCCTGAGAATCCGTCCATGAAGGACATTCGTTCGAATCCACAAGTATTGTCAATCATGACATCTGTGATTGGCAATGGGAATTCGTCCTTGGGGCAGGCCTCATTTAGATCACGGAAGTCGATGCAGATCCTGATCTTCCCGTTCTTCTTGGAAACGGGGACGATGTTGGCCACCCAGTCGGGATGCTGTTCTTCTCTGATGAAGTCAGAATCAATGAGCTTTCTGACTTCTGATTGAATTGCCTCCATTATTTCTGGGCGAAACCGTCGCTGCTGTTGTTTGACAGGTTTTACGTCCGGATTGATGTTGAGGCGGTGCATGGCCACTTGAGGATCAAGTCCTGGCATGTCCTCATAATTCCAGGCGAAGACGTCTATATACTCTTGTACAAGAGATATTAGATCCTTCTTCTCTGAAGGTGACAGGCCGTCACTTATGAAGATGGGCTTAGGGTTAGTCTCATCTCCTAGGTTGATCTGAACCACCTTGTCTTCTGTGGGTGGCTCACGCTGTTCAAAGCGGGTATCCCAAAGAGCATTTAAATGTTTGATCCAAGGATCTGTATCAGATTGGATCATTTCTTCATTTTCATCTTCCAGGTGGCTTGTCGAAACCATGTTCACTGAAAGTTCCTTGAAGATGTTGCCGACACTAACATCTGACTCCCAAGATGATGTGTCTGAAGAGTAATCGTTGCTCGACGATTCTTGAGAATCGGAGGCTGATGGGACCGGAGTTGATACATAGCCCAACCCCCTGCGCGTCCGATGATAATAATCGGGGGCCTTCCCTTTCGGCACAAAGGAGCGAAGTAGCGTTCTTCTTCCTTTGCCGAAGTTCAACCCGGGTCTGTTGGTTAGGTCATACCCCATGTATTTCATCATTTTGAGCGTTTTTGGTTCATAATGACTGAGCTGAGGGGAATCCTCCTCACTTTCTGATTCTTCGCGGGGCGTTGGTTCAGTCGTCATTCGCCCAAACAGGATTGGTTTTTGGCCTTTTCGTCTTGTCGGAACCATGAATATAGATTCCTGCGCATCACCATTATCCTGGTATGTCCCGAAAGATGATTTTACTGGTACATGCAATGATGTCAAAGCATCCATTGCCGACCAGATGTCATCGTCTACGTCGGTACTAGTATCCGATGGTATTGAATCGGATGCACACGCAGAAAAGTACTCAAAGTCTAAATTCTCATTAATATACCAGCCGCCTGCATCGTCGGTGGTATTATCAACATCGAGCTTATTAGTGCTCTTTACAAGTGGTTCCAACTTCCACAAGCACTCTTCTTGCTCGGTCTCAGTGTCAGCCTCATTACCAGAGTCTGGCACCTCCAGTTGCGGGGTTTCATCCACCGGATCCTGATATAGGAGGGAGTCCGTGAAATAATTTTCGACCCCCTTAAACGGATACCTTTCGGCAACCAACGTTTGCACTTTCCCACTCGCGTCAATGTATTTCATGACTTGGTGAAGAGTGGAGGGAACGATGGAGTTGCGGTGAATCCATGGTCGTCCCAGCAGCAGATTGTAGGAAGTGTCGGCATCGATGACGTAGCACGTCACCTCCGACTTGAGGCTCCCAATCTGGCACTTGAGCTTGATTTTCCCCATCGGACGGGTGCCATTGGCATTGAACCCGTAGATGGTCGTCTGTGTAGGGCTCAGACGGTGAGTAGGGATGCCGAGGTGTTGCATGACTCGGCGAGGCATGATGCTCAATGCGGACCCTGGATCTACCTGAATGCGGTTCACCTCAGATGATCCGATATAACCTGTGAAGTACAGGGGTCGATCATGCTTCCCTTTGACCTGCATATCATCTGCCGTGAAGGTGATGCAGGGGGTATTCTGGGAGGTGTGGAGGCAATCCTCTACATCTTCTTCCTTCGGCACCTGGGTCATGAAGACCTCAGCATTTGCTAGAGCTTCTTGCAGAGCTTCCCTGGTCGACTTTGATAGTCTAAGAAGTTCATACAAGGTAATGCGTGCCGGTATATTGGCCAGCTGAGCCAGGACATCAAAGCGGTAAGGTGCCCAAGACCCTTCCGCGATGCCTCTTTGAAGGGCTTGAGAGAATCGAGTCTCCTTCTGCTTCTCCACAGGTGGCTTCGTGGAGGGCCTAGTTGGCTCTGCAGCCGGTTGTGGAGGGTTTGCCGCCACTTCGCCGTACTGCTTCAAGTAGGGCTGTCCTGAACGAGTCCCCGTCATTGGTTGGTTGGGCTCTGCGGCCAAGACTATGGTTTTCTCTTCTGAATCAGTCAGTGAGGGTGAAAAACACCTAGAGGGGGGGTGAATAGGTGTGAATGCTAATCTAATGATCCTTTTAATTTTAATGAAATGAGTGATGCAACGATCCCTCAAAACACGACTAAGAGCCGAATACCCCTTGCGAGGTTCTGAACTCCTTCCTCCCAATTCCCCTTAAATGGGTTAGAGGTGCGCAATGCAACCGTGTTGTATTGAGGTGTGATCGATCAATTCCAAGTATGATGATGAAAATGAAATGCTCACAAGGTAACACAACAAGTATTGCAAGTAAAGTAAACAACACAAGATTCCACAAGTAGAGGGTTAGTTCTCAAACAATTAATTCAAAGCAATATAAAACAAGAGAAATTTAAAGCAAGAATAACGCAAAGGCAATCGCAAACAAGATGATTTGTTTCGAGGTTCGAGCACACTTGCTCTAGTCCCCGCCTTCACCTCCGTGAAGGGTTTCCACTATCCACCGAGGATGCCTTTACAATTGGTCTACCGAAGACCGAGCACCGAGCTCTACCGAATACAAAGGACCTCTACCGAAGAGGTTGCTCCACAAGAAGGAATTACAAGAACAAAGTGATCACAACTTGATCACTACACTTTTTTTTTCTCAATCTTTTACAAACACTCTCACTTCAATTTACAACTTCACTATAGAATGAGTATAGGATTTTTGGCTCTATGAAGTGTGGTGAGAAAACTTCAGTTGTAGAGTGATATAGAGAATCAAACACAACTGAAAAACAAAACTTGAAAGAGTTGGAATTGAAAGCTTCAAACTATTTTTCTTTTCTCTTTTGAAAACAACAAAACTTGAGGAATTTTTCTAAGTATGAAGGAGAGACTTCTCCTCTATTTATAGGGTTGAAAATAAGTTAAAAACATTTTCTTTTCACCTAATTCAACCTGCAAAAGCACCCCAACAACTCTCCAAAAGTCTGTTAAAACAGAAAAAGAAGACAGATTTTCAGAAAATCTCAAAGAGGAAAGAGCCGTTGCTAATTTGCAGGCTTGGCGGTCGACCGGTCCGGTCGACCGCCAGGCCAGCTGGAAGTAGCCGTTGGCTCCCGGTCGACCGGTCCGGTCGACCGACCCAAAAGGAGGAAACACAGTTTTCTTCTTCCGGTCGACCGGTCCGGTCGAACGAAAATTCCCGAGAGCAGAATGCTCTCTGTCGGTCGACTGGTCCGGTCGACCGACGGACATGCACAAACAGTGCATGTCCAGGCACAGCGCCGGTCGACCGGGCCGGTCGACCGATGTTGCCTGACACTGAAAAACAGGGCTGTTTTGAGTTAGAAAAATTCTGATAAATATTTTAAAAATACATATAGCTAAGTATTATGCAGAAAATAGTTTATACACATGTTTTAAACACGTTTTTCAGGATATAAGGCTTTGGTACATGTATATATAAACTAAGGCATAAAACTTAGAAATAACCATTTTCAAAAACTATTTTCAAAGCATAGGAAATACATGAAACAAGTGTGTGTGCAAATCCTAGAGCCAAATTTCCTATATTCAAACTTTAACATACTAAACTTACAAACTTCTAAAGGACTTTAAAGCTATTCTTCAAGGTGGGCTATCTTCACTTGATCTTCAATATTGCAACTTGAGCCCAAATTGAATTGTCTTGAGTCCAAAAGCCTTGTATTTGAGTGAGAGTACTTCTAGTATGATAATAAACCTGAAACACACTAAACAACAATTATTATTAGTACAAATAACTAATATGTTTTGTAATCATCAAAATACACTAAACAAGGGTGATTGTAACCTTGGGCCAACAATCTCCCCCTTTTTGATGATGACAAAACATATAGGTTATTGAAACAAATAAAGGAGGAAAAGCTTGGAAAGCTCCCCCTCAAATAATGCTATGTATTTATCATGAATATGAAAAGCTATGTAAGCATACATAAAGCATTTGACAAACACAATAGTTTTTGTCCAAAAACTCAAATAAACACAAACTTTCTTTTTCTTCATAAAATGAAACTCAAATAGTATCAAACTTAGAAAGTTTAAACTTAAATACTTATTTTTCAAATATCAACAAACTTACTTATTATTATTCTCCCCCTTTTGTCATACATCAAAAAGGGTTAAAACAAAATCTTAATTTTAAGAATCTATAATACAAACATTCAACTCACCACAAATAAATGAAAATCTAGCATAATCTAGAGGTTTAGTAAAAATATCGGCAAGTTGAAAATCGGTAGAAACATATTCAATAACAATATCACCTTTCTCATAATGATCTCTAAGAAAGTGATACCTAATGTCAATGTGTTTGGTTTTACTATGTTGATTTGCATTCTTTGTCATGTGAATAGTACTAGTATTATCACAAAATATTTTAACATGATCAAAGTGTAAATCATAGTCAAGGAGAGTATGTTTCATCCAAAGAACTTGTGCACAACAAGCTCCGGCCGCAACATACTCCGCCTCGGCGGTTGATAGGGCTACCGAATTTTGCTTTTTGGAAGACCAAGATACAAGACAATTACCTAAGAATTGACATGTTCCACTTGTGCTCTTCCTATCTACCCTACAACCCGCATAGTCGGCATCCGAAAAACTCTTCATTTCAAATAATCCGGTTTTAGGATACCATAAACCCATTTCAATAGTGCCCTTAAGGTATCTAATTATGCGTTTAACCGCTATTATGTGAGATTCTTTAGGACAAGATTGAAAACGTGCACAAAGACAAACGAAAAACATAATATCCGGCCTACTAGCCGTCAAATAAAGCAAGCTACCAATCATGCTTCTATAAAGTTTAATGTCTACACTTTTACCTTGTTCATCCTTGTCAAGCTTTGTAGTTGTTGCCATGGGAGTTTTGCTTACTCTTGATCCTTCAAGCCCAAACCTTTTGATTAGTTCCTTTGTGTACTTGGCTTGATTGATGAAGATCCCATCCTTCCTTTGCTTGATTTGGAGTCCAAGGAAATAGTTGAGCTCCCCCATCATAGACATTTCAAATTCGTCCTTCATGCATGACTCAAAAGCTTTGCAAAGAGATTCATTAGTAGAACCAAAAATAATATCATCTACATAAATTTGCACAATAAGAATATCTTTTTCTACATGTTTTGTAAACAAAGTTGTGTCAATTTTACCTTTCTTAAAACCATTTGAAGTCAAAAATGAAGAAAGTCTTTCATACCAAGCCCTAGGGGCTTGTTTCAAACCATAAAGAGCTTTATCTAATTTAAAAACAAAATCTGGATGTGTAGGATCAACAAACCCGGGGGGTTGTTCAACATACACCTCCTCTTCAATAAATCCATTTAGAAAAGCACTTTTAACATCCATTTGAAATAATTTGAAATCTTTATATGAGGCAAATGCTAGTGTCATCCGTATGGCTTCAAGCCGTGCTACGGGTGCAAAGGTTTCTTCAAAATCGATCCCTTCGATTTGAGTGTAACCTTGGGCAACTAACCTAGCCTTGTTTCTAACTACATTACCCGATTCATCCAACTTGTTCTTAAAGATCCACTTAGTACCAATTGTTGGTCTATCGTGGGGCCTAGGAACAAGGTGCCAAACTTGGTTGCGCTCAAATTGATTGAGCTCCTCTTGCATGGCTAGCAACCAATATGAATCGGCCTCGGCTTCGAGCACATTTTTGGGTTCTATGTGTGAAATAAATGCAAAGTGGCCACAATAATCTTGAATTTTAGAGCGAGTGGTTACCCCTTTTGATACTTCACCTATGACGAGGTCCTTGGGATGATGTAGATTGTATCTCCAATCCTTTGGTAGTGGTTGAGTAGGCTCCACCTCATGTGTTTGATTTTCATTCCCTTGTGCCTCTTCCACTTTAGCATTGCTTCCTTCATCATCCTTTGGTTTGTCTCCCATAGTAGAAGCATCCTCCAAAGTCACTTTCTCCATGCCTTCATCCAATGCATCTATTTCTACAACATTCTTAACAAACTTGTTAGATTCCTCAAACTTAACATGAATAGACTCTTCAATAGTCAATGATGATCTAATGAAAACTCTATAAGCTTTACTAGTATTTGAGTAACCTACAAAAATAGCCTCATAAGATTTAGGATCAAATTTTCCCAAATTATCTTTTGTATTTAAAACAAAACATTTGCATCCAAAAACTTTGAAATAAGAAACATTTGGTTTTCTAGAAAAGTACATTTCAAAAGAAGTTTTAGTAGTGTTTTTACACAAGAAAACACGATTTGATATGTAGCATGATGTATTAACGGCCTCGGCCCACAAATAATGTGGTAGACCGTATTCATTTAGCATTGTCCTAGCCATCTCTTGTAATGTTCTATTTTTCCGTTCAACTACTCCATTTTGTTGTGGAGTTCTAGGACAAGAAAGTTCATGCTTTATTCCATGTTCATCACAAAAAGTGGTAAAGGGTTGGTTAATGAATTCACCTCCTCTATCACTTCTTATTCTCAAAATCAAAGAATCCTTTTCTTTTTCAACTCTTTTCTTAAAAGTTTGGAAATACGAAAATGCTTGGTTTTTGTGTTCAAGAAAGAAAACCCATGTAAATCTTGAAAAATCATCAACCAAAACATAAGCAAATCTATTCCCACTTAGACTTTTGGTTTGTGTTGGGCCAAATAGATCCATATGGATTAATTCCAAAGGACGTGATGTCATGATATCCTTAATTGACTTGAAAGAAGACTTAGTTTGTTTCCCAAATTGACATGCGTCACAAACTCGGTCCTTTTCAAAATTCAAGCAAGGAATACCTTTCACCATTTCCTTTGAATTTAATCTAGAAATATGATCAAAAGAAATATGCCCTAATCTCTTATGCCACAACCAAGAGTCATCATCGAGGGCTTTTAAACAAGTAATATTACAAGACATATTTAACATATCAATCATATAAACATTACGTTCACGAAAACCGGAAAATACACAAACATTAGAAATTCTATCAATAACTTTACAAGCAACATTATCAAAAACAACATCAAAACCTTATCACAAAGTTGACTAACACTCAAGAGATTATGCTTAAGGCCATCAACTAAAACTACATTTTTAATTAAAGGAGAGGTGCCAAGTTTTACATTACCAATACCGATGATTTTACCCTTGGCGTCATCTCCGAAGGTGACGGTGCCACCTTCATGATATCTTGATAGGGTTGCAAAGTTGTTGATGTCCCAAGTCATGTGCCTTGAGCAACCACTATCAAGATACCACAAACCTCTACGTCGTTGGGCTTTGGAAAGTACCTACATCATTTAAAACAATTGTTGACTTTGGTACCCAAACTTTCTTGGGTCCTTGAAAGTTAGTGTTACGAACCCAAACATTATGATGTGATGCACTTAGTCTATCATAACAAAAATTAGCTAAGTGTCCTTTCCGCCCACAATGTGAACATGAGTACACTTTTCTATACATGAAAGCATGATGTGTAGTGTGAGCATGTTTTGGGGTTTTGCCATGTTGTTTAGGTTGTGTAGCATGAACATGAACATGAGCATGAGCATTTTTCTTTGGGGCTTGTTTCTTAGGAAACATAGCCTCAATTTTCTTCTTATTAAACTCACAATCTTTCAAAATAACACTTAATGAATCTAATCTTTCCTTAAGCATAGAAACTTCATTTGAGTCAATTAGTGGGGCCTTACCTTTGCAAGAGATCTTATATTTTTCAAAATCATTTTTGGTAGTGGCCAAAGTGGAAACCAACTCATCTTTTTCTTTTGTAAGAGTAAAAACTTGAAGACTTAAAGATTCATTTTCCTTTTTCATTTTAATATACTTTTTCTTTAAGAAATCATAGTTTTGTGACAACTCAACAAAAGCCTCTTCTAACACATCCATAGAAAGTTCATTATCATGAGAAGGGGAAGAGGTTACCTTGCTTGTGCCTTCATTAGCCATGAAGCACATGTTGGCGGTGTCTATCTCTTCTTCGGATTCGGTCTCCGAATCCCAAGTTGCCTTCATAGCCTTCTTCTTGTAAGGCTTCTTTGAAGTGGAAGGCTTTGCTTTTTCCGGACACTCCGCCACAATGTGTCCCGGTTTTTGGCAATTGAAGCATATGATCTTTCTTTCTTCTTTGCCTTCTTGCCATCTCCTTCTACCTTGGTACTTCGCCTTGTTGTACATCCTCCGGACATTCTTAACAAGGAGTGAGAGCTCCTCATCATCTTCTTCTTCATCATCTTCATCGGAGTGTGTAGCTTGACTCTTGAAGGCGATGGTCTTCTTCTTGGTAGGAGCCATGTCCTCCCTTGCTTTCCTTTCCATCTCATGGGTTTTGAGATTCCCAATGAGACCTATGAGCTCCATCTCTTCATTGTCATTGAGTTCCTTCAAGGTTGTAGCTTTAACTTCCCATGAAGGAGGAAGAGCCCGGATGATCTTCCTTACTCTTTGATCATTGTTGATATCTTCACCTAAAGAAGAGAGTCCATTAGTAATCTTGGTAAATCTTGTAACCATATCATCTATGGTTTCATTGTCTTGCATGCTAAAAGTTTCATATTGAGACCGAAGAAGGTCAATCTTAGCCTTCTTTACTTGTGAGGTCCCCTCATGAGTGACTATCAAGTGTGACCAAATCTCAAATGCGGATTTGCAATGTATAACCCTAGCTATGTCATCATCATTTAGGGCTTGAAGAAGTGCATAGTGAGCTTTGGCATTGGCATCGAATTCCTTAGTCTCTATTTCGGACCAAGTGGATTCGTCACCGGGGGGTACACTAAAGGACTTAGTCACGGCCTTTGCAACTCGGCTACCTAGAGATTGCAAAAACACGGTCATCTTAACTTTCCATATGGGAAAGTTAAGTCCATCAAACTTAGGAGGGGTTTTAATTCCATCGGCCATTTTTACTATATGAATATGAATGAAATGATTAGCAAATTAGGATCTTCTCTAAGGTTGTTAAACCAAATCCTAGAGTCCAAGCTCTGATACCAATTGAAAAACACCTAGAGGGGGGGTGAATAGGTGTGAATGCTAATCTAATGATCCTTTTAAATTTTAATGAAATGAGTGATGCAACGATCCCTCAAAACACGACTAAGAGCCGAATACCCCTTGCGAGGTTCTGAACTCCTTCCTCCCAATTCCCCTTAAATGGGTTAGAGGTGCGCAATGCAACCGTGTTGTATTGAGGTGTGATCGATCAATTCCAAGTATGATGATGAAAATGAAATGCTCACAAGGTAACACAACAAGTATTGCAAGTAAAGTAAACAACACAAGATTCCACAAGTAGAGGGTTAGTTCTCAAACAATTAATTCAAAGCAATATAAAACAAGAGAAATTTAAAGCAAGAATAACGCAAAGGCAATCGCAAACAAGATGATTTGTTTCGAGGTTCGAGCACACTTGCTCTAGTCCCCGCCTTCACCTCCGTGAAGGGTTTCCACTATCCACCGAGGATGCCTTTACAATTGGTCTACCGAAGACCGAGCACCGAGCTCCACCGAATACAAAGGACCTCTACCGAAGAGGTTGCTCCACAAGAAGGAATTACAAGAACAAAGTGATCACAACTTGATCACTACACTTTTTTTTCTCAATCTTTTACAAACACTCTCACTTCAATTTACAACTTCACTATAGAATGAGTATAGGATTTTTGGCTCTATGAAGTGTGGTGAGAAAACTTCAGTTGTAGAGTGATATAGAGAATCAAACACAACTGAAAAACAAAACTTGAAAGAGTTGGAATTGAAAGCTTCAAATTATTTTTCTTTTCTCTTTTGAAAACAACAAAACTTGAGGAATTTTTCTAAGTAAGTATGAAGGAGAGACTTCTCCTCTATTTATAGGGTTGAAAATAAGTTAAAAACATTTTCTTTTCACCTAATTCAACCTGCAAAAGCACCCCAACAACTCTCCAAAAGTCTGTTAAAACAGAAAAAGAAAACAGATTTTCAGAAAATCCCAAAGAGGAAAGAGCCGTTGCTAATTTGCAGGCTTGGCGGTCGACCGGTCCGGTTGACCGCCAGGCCAGCTGGAAGTAGCCGTTGGCTCCCGGTCGACCGACCCAAAAGGAGGAAACACAGTTTTCTTCTTCCGGTCGACCGGTCCGGTCGACCGAAAATTCCCGAGAGCAGAATGCTCTCTGTCGGTCGACTGGTCCGGTCGACCGACGGACATGCACAAACAGTGCATGTCCAGGCACAGCGCCGGTCGACCGGGCCGGTCGACCGATGTTGCCTGACACTGAAAAACAGGGCTGTTTTGAGTTAGAAAAATTTTGATAAATATTTTAAAAATACATATAGCTAAGTATTATGCAGAAAATAGTTTATACACATGTTTTAAACACGTTTTTCAGGATATAAGGCTTTGGTACATGTATATATAAACTAAGGCATAAAACTTAGAAATAACCATTTTCAAAAACTATTTTCAAAGCATAGGAAATACATGAAACAAGTGTGTGTGCAAATCCTAGAGCCAAATTTCCTATATTCAAACTTTAACATACTAAACTTACAAACTTCTAAAGGACTTCAAAGCTATTCTTCAAGGTGGGCTATCTTCACTTGATCTTCAATATTGCAACTTGAGCCCAAATTGAATTGTCTTGAGTCCAAAAGCCTTGTATTTGAGTGAGAGTAATTCTAGTATGATAATAAACCTGAAACACACTTAAACAACAATTGTTATTAGTACAAATAACTAATATGTTTTGTAATCATCAAAATACACTAAACAAGGGTGATTGTAACCTTGGGCCAACAGAGGGAACATCATCCTCTGCTTCTCGGGAGGAAGCACATACCACGTGGCAGGACGAAGCTTTTGCCTTGCCTTTGGACTTCCTGTTGGTTACAGTAGTCCACTGCTGGTTGTCCACTAAGTCGGGGTGGACCCACATAATTTCCCCTTGAGGCGTAGGGACGGGTACCAAGCCCTTCTCCTGCTGCTGGTGAGGGTCTGTGTTGACCACTCTTAATTCTCCCCTTGGAATAGGAGTTACCTCCGCAGGCGTTGGAGGTTGTCTCCCGAACTGGAGAACCGACGTCACGTTAGCCGTGACCTTCTTCTGCTCTGGTCGGAGCTTTAGCACCTCCGCGTCAATCAAAGCCTGAAGGATGTCCTTGAAGACGTAGCAGCTTTTGGTAGGGTGTCCCAACATCCTGTGGTACATGCAGTAGTTGGGATTGTCGGTCTTGCCGACTTCCTCCGGGCGCCTAATTTCAGGGAGCTTCAGTCGATTGCTCTTGTTGAGTAGCTTGAAGAGCGAATCGACATGTTCCTCCTTGAAGGAATACTGCTTGTTGGCGCGGGGTTGGCTTGAAGAGCCACTCGCCTTGCCTGTTTGAGGTTTGGCGGGAGATTTGGTTTCTGTTGCCAAATTATCCTTCCGCTTCGTCTGGAGGGAGGTGTCTGGCGCTCGCCTAGTCGACCTTTCCGGCCTAGGCTTGCCCTCTTCTGCCCTGACGCGGGCAACAATCTCCTCAGCTTGTTCACCTTGTTGGACTAATTGTTTCCAGGTGCGACTTTCAGCAACTCCTATTTGAGCAAGGAGTGAGGTTTGGAGGTTATGGCGGCATGTTTCCACCAGGGTGGCCTGGGTCATACCGCTTGGACACCGGAGTGCCACGTTCCGAAATCTTTCCACGAAAGATTTGACGGACTCTCCCTTTCGCTGTCTCGTAGCCAACAGGGTGGGCATTGTGACCTCGGAGTCATCTTCGAAGAAGCGTGTTAAGAACAGCTTCTCCAAGTCGCCCCAGTTCTTAATAGAACCTTCCGGGAGTTTCATGAACCACTCAAAGGCCAACCCTTTCAGGGTGCCGATGAATAGTCGCGCCAGGATGGCGTCATTATCTACTACATTCCCGGTTTGGGATTTGAAGTAGTAGATGTGCTGATTAGGGGACCCCTTCCCATCGAAGGCTTGGAGGGTTGGAGCCTTGAACTTAGGAGGGTACGGGACTAGATCCCACTCAGCTGGATAGGGCCGGACCACTCCAACTTCTTGGAGGTCTTTGCGACTGGCAAGGGCATTGAGGCGTTGCTCCAGTTGACTCATTCTTTTAGTATGAGCCTTTTCTGGGTCGTGCGACGAAGATTTGGACGAATTTGAAGTAGATCGTCGCGCCTCCTCAGAAGGTTCGGAAGATGAGCTTTCTCCCTTTCTCCCTTTGCCCTTTGACCTCCTAGGAGGAGATTTCCTCCTGTCTTCCAGCAGTTGTGCAATCGCCTGCTTGAGGGAGTCAATCGACGCCTGCTGAGAAATAATCATGTCCATTTGTGCTTTCTGGACCTGCTCTATACGTATTGCTGTCTCCTCAGGAGTGCCTGTCATGTAGGCAGAGGTCTCCTTCTCGACGGAAGAGTTCGAAGCCCCTGATTCCACTACGGCGGAGTGGGAATCATTCGCTCTAATGCCGTGGGCTAAGGCATTATAGTCAATTGGGGGAATGGCCCCCGTCCGGGTGCGAGTGTGTCGATACACCCCTTCCGGTTCAGAGTCAGACTCGGACTCGTCTGAGTTGACTGCAAGTTGTTTCCCCTTGCTCCTGCTTGTCATGTTCGCAGTAAGCTCCGGGTATTCAATGTCAGAGAAGACTCTCCTTCTATGGGAGCGCCTTCTTTTGGCTGACGGGGGAATCGAGGTCAGTTGTCCAGCTAAGGACTGCTGGTGCACACTCGACCCGCAACGGCACTCCGCAAGCATGGAGATAAGTCGTTGGCAGCAGCAAGATGAAGTGACCTGGTGGGCACTTCTTTTCTTTGTCAGATAATCCCTCAAATCCATGGAAGAGGGATCAAAGAGACTAGCCTCACAACGTCGAAGACGGGAGGCATCCATGTGCTGTGCAGAATGGACGCAGACTTCAGGGATGCGGTTTTCGCGTCGTGACTGTGGAACGCGCGTCTGGCGTCTCTGTTGAGATGAGACGCGAGTATCGCGTTGCTGCCTGGTGCGTCCGGGCTGAGCCGCGTGAGAGAGAATGGGCTGCAGGGAGCCTCGTCTCTGGGTGCGTGCTTCCTGCGTTTGACGAGACGCAAAAGCTTCGCTTTGGCGTTTGGTAAGCTGGTCTTCAGAGGACTCAACTTGAGGAGTTGCGCGCTTGGGCCGCCAAACGCGAATTTCACGTACTGGACGTGACGCGGGCAAGGCGCGAGACTGTACGTCGCGTCCAGCTTCAGTTGGACAACCAACGGTTCCAACTCGCAGTTGACGCGCACGTCTCCTCTGTCGACGCTCAGCATTCCGGTTGCGTCGAGGAGGTGGAGAGAAACCAACAACATCTTGATGTTGAACATCAGGGAGTTTAACCACGCGGGTCTCCTGAGAGACGCTGACGCGGGTTTTCTGTGCGCCGGAGTTGGTCGCAACAGCAACTGTGCTTGGGATCGCGCGGGCCTTCTGAGAGGCGTTGACGCGTGAACTTTGCTGGGCACAGTGGGCAACAGCAGCGGCGCCCAAGAGAGCTTCAGGTCGGGCTTCGGGGCCATTCCCCGCCGAGACCCTGCGACAGACGCGGGTCTTTGGGCTCTTGGAGCCAGAAGAGAGAAACTCTTCATACTTCGCTTGGTCGAATTCCACAACAAGTGTCTCGACCATTTTCCCCCTACGGAGGAGATCATCCTGCGCCACGGCTTGTTCGTCAGTGACAAACGTATTCCCCAGCGGGGTCGCCATCTCTTGTTGGACGCGGAAGACCGTAAAAGCGGACTGGAGCAACTTTTCCTTGAATCAGATGAAAAATTACAACAGGCTAATCTTCCGGTTACAAGGGAGGGAGAATATTGAATCTTGAATTCCCCCTTTGTTTAGTGCTGGGTTCTTCGTGTGGCGGTGGAGAGTGAATCTTGTTCTCCGTTGACCAGATGACCGTCAGTACCGTCGAGGGATCTTCTCCTTGGTAGGTAGAAGGAGTAACTCAGCCCCGTCCACCAAAACTCTAAAAGAGAAGGTAGGCGAAGAGCAACTTGTACGCAGCAAGCTGGCTTGAAGAGTCGAGCTCTCTCTCTCTGTCGATGATCTCTCCTTTTTTCTTTCTCGAAAATCCGCCCCTCTTCAATAGTGACGGGACTATTTATAGGGTTTTTAGGGGGTGATCGTGCCCCCTAAAAGTGCTCCACGATGAGGGCCAACTTCCCCGCTACATGGGAGGTGGATGGCGCCATAATCGGGGTGGTTACAACCAAGGTGGGGACACCTTGTTGCTGAGACGCGGGCGTTGAGCCAACGCGCCTTGATGCGGAGACGCAGACGCGAAAGTCCAACGCGCCTTGATGCTGAGACGCGGGCGTTGAGCCAACGCGCCTTGATGCTGAGACGCGGGCGTTGAGCCAACGCGCCTTGATGCTGAGACGCGGGCGTTGAGCCAACGCGCCTTGATGCGGAGACGCGGGCGTTGAGCCAACGCGCCTTGATGCTGGGACGCGGGCGTTGAGCCAACGCGCCTTGATGCGGAGACGCGGGCGTTGAGCCAACGCGCCTTGACCTTGAATCTCTGCGTTTTGGTGGCTTGTCTTTGTGATTTTTAGACAGCCTACACTAGACTTGAGTATGGAACCCTTGCGTGAGTCCGAGCAGCAATCAGCGGTCGACCGGCCCAAACCGAGAGTTTGGGTCTGTCATTCGGACGACCGCTCGGTCGACCGTAATGGGGGTCCGGTCGACCGGGGATCGTGCACACATGCACACCCCATAGGTCAGGACTGCAGTCGACTGCACGGTCGACCGTTCTGACCTGTAACAGAGTCGGTCGACCGCCCGGTCGACCGCAATAGGTTATAAACAAAAAAATAGGTAAGAAATCTGATTTGAAGATATGTTATTTTCAAACGGATTTTTGTAAAGGCTTTGTAAAATACAATAAGCTAAGTATGTATATACTGAAATAGGACTTAAAGTATTTTATCAAGAGCGAAAAATAGTCTTTTGAAAACACGTGCAATTTGTGTGTGTGAAGGGTATTTGAGCTTCAATACTATATACTATTTTTTAACAAACTAATAACACAATGATCCACAGGTAGGCGTCTCTGAACCGCGCTCTTATTCTATGAGTGAGTCCTCTTGAGCCATCAACCTTGTAACATGCTTGAAAACTCTTGAGCCATCAATACCTGTATCAACCTAAAATTCATTCTTGAACCTTAATTAGTACCAAATAGCTTTTATATGTTTTCTTATCATCAAAACGCAAAAACCGAAGAGTGTAACCTTTGGGCCAACAATCTCCCCCCTTTTGATGATGACAAAACATATAAGCTATAACACAAGATGTAGAAGGAGGTAAAAACTCCCGGTAAAAACTCTCCCTCAAATAATGCTATATTAAACAAGTATACTATACTAAAACATGAAACCATAATGAAAGAATAAACATGAAAACATATTCTTTGATATAAAACAAGTATACTATACTAAAACATGAAACCATAATGAAAGAATAAACATGAAAACATATTCTTTGATATAAAACAAACTTATTATTTGAGAACAAAACACAAACACACATAAACACAAACACACATATAATGACAAATATATTTCTCCCCCTTTTTGTCATTCATCAAAAAGGAATATATTAGAATGAAAACTCTTTAGCCAATAACACAAACATTGAGTTAACCACATATAATGAAAAATCTATTGAAATCAAGTGGTCTAGTGAAAATATCGGCAAGTTGAAAATTACTTGAAACATAATCAATATTAATATCACCTTTCTCAAAATGATCTCTAAGAAAGTGATATCTAATCTCTATGTGCTTGGTCTTACTATGTTGATTTGCATTCTTAGTCATATGAATTGTACTAGTATTATCACAAAATATTTTAATAAGGTCATGCAAATCATAATCAAGGAGAGTATGTTTCATCTAAAGAACTTGAGTACAACATGCCCCAGTGATTAGTCTCTAATTTTGCATAATTTTCATCACATTCTCACATTTATTTGATAATAAATTCTGCTAATAATACCTTGCTTCCTTGATTCTAGGTCCATGGTGTTCAAATGAAGAAGAAGACCTAAATCACCATTTAATTGGTGATTATGATCCTACCAAGTAGCCATTGACCTTAGAGTGAAGATTTTGTCAGCCTAGGGAGTCAAATCGCAAATCCAGGAGTACAGGTGGTCAGAAGACAGTCTGGGCGACGCGCTACCCAAAACTGGGCGCGCGCCGCCCTGGCTTGGCCGCGGAAACGCGGCCAAAGCCGCGTTTTCGCGGCCATCTTGGCGCGCGCGCTTCAGTTTTGGGCCACGTGCTGTGCACGTGGCCCCCTTTGCCCTGGTGCCTATAAAAGCCCCCCCAGGGGTCTTCAGTGAAGCAGATCAGAGTTTAAGCAAGTTTTGTAATCTTGTTTTTAGTTTGTAGTTGTTGTTGTTCTTCTTCTTCTAGTTTTAGATTTTAGCCATTAAAGTGAAAGAGAGAGTGTGTGTAAAGTGTTGTATTTGAAGGGTGACAAGATAATACAAGTACTACTTCTCTTCCTTCTTTCCATTTACTTGTCTTTGCATTTACTTTTACTTGTTGTAGTGTAACTTCTTTCTTCTCCACTTCTTCTCTTTTACTTTGTTGTAGTGTAACTTTCTCTCTTTAACTTTTCTTTTCTTTTGTTTTCTTGTAGTGTAACCCCCTCTTTCCACTTCTTCTACTTTGTTGTTTCTTTTACTTTTATGGCTAACTAACTTTTTCATTTAGCATGGCTAACTAACTACTAACCCACTAATTTCTAACACTTGTTTGATAACCCGTATGAGTCAATAGTACCAAACAAGCCTTGTGCAAATGAGAGCTATGACATCTTAAGACGAGGGTTCTAACTCTAATTTACCTACAAGTATCTACTTTCTTATACTTCATGCTTAATGAGTTTTGATGATCTATGAGTTGTATACTTTACTTGTTATTGTAAGTTAGAGACTTTTCCTTTTAACTTTGCCGATACCAATAGTGCACTCGAGTCTTCCCTTATTCTCGCCTTCTATCGGATCTTGATAAGGGAATGTCTGAGTTTTTACCGTGTAAGGCTAAGTTTTAGGATGAACTTTCACTCGATTTTCACGTGAATAGTTCCAATGCACAAGGGTTGTGTTTGCCTATGATCCATTGTGAGGCTATCTTCAGAGAGTTAGAAATTAGTGGGAGCACTTAGTAGAAAGTTAGCCATGCATTTTTACAACTAAGAAAAAAATCACTTTTACAAACCACCAAAACATTTTCCAACAATTCTTTAAAACAACTTCTTTCACTTTTCAATTCTTTATTTGGAAACAAGAACTTTCTTTCGTCTTGAACATAAAAGCCGCATCAAGCTTCCATCGCTCTCCCTCCTTGTGGATACGACCCGTATAGCCACTTCGCTACTACGGAAGAATCGCAAAAGCAGTAACATCAACCCACACTTCCTTCTTTTATTTAGTGCTTGCTTTTTGCCGATCAAATTTTGGCGCCGTTGCCGGGGAGGGAACGGCTTTATTGTTCACTACTAAAGATTGTTCTTTGTTTTTGTGTGTAGGAGAAGAACCAAGGAGCTTACTATCACGGGAAGCAAAAGAGGTGGCCAAGGACATTGCGCGAGGATTCATTTGCCCTCGGAAAAATTCGTGTAAAAGCGAGTTTTTCCGATTGAAGTACTAACAAACTCGTTTGCAGGGTTGCCAAGCGCCGCTAAAAAAAAAAAAAATTTTGCTTTCTAATTTTTTAGTTTCCTTGGATGCTTCACCTATATGCATGTGTAATAAATTCAACAGAAATTTACTTGTTGCTTAATTGAAATTTGGATTAGACCTTTGCATATAGGGCACGTGTCTATTTCAATTCATTTCAATTTCTATTGAAGAGTGCAGGAGACAAAGTACGTGTGCATTCATATAGAATAGGACCAACATTCTGAAGTGATTTACAGCTTTGAGTGTTACCTTGTTGTGAATAAACTGTACACTTGCACAATTGACTTTAAGGGCAAAACCCAAATAAACAAGATAAGGTGGGGATTTCATCACTCTTCCTTAGCCCAAAAACCATCTCCAAGTGCACTCACATTTTCCCAAGCCTTAACTAAAAATCAATAGACGTTGGCCCTAGGGACATCTCGGACTCACTAAGAGATTAACCGAGGTTGGAAATTGTAAGAACTATACTCCTGCAAAATCGGTGTCTAAGGAAAGTGGATTGAGAGGTAAAGCCTCGAAAGCTCCGTGGTTTGGCATAATTAGGCCCGTGGCTCTGCCCGGATACCTCCCCCCGAGCTTTGCCCTTTCCTGGCCGATTAGCTTGTAGTCGAGTTCCTGCAACAACCTTCCCCGGAGAATCGACCAGTTAGGAGTCGTCTAGGTCCAGGTACCTTAGACTAAGGCTTGTGGTTGTTTTTCTTTCTTTTGTTTGTTTTTAGTTCTTTTTTTCAATTGTTTGTTGTCTTCACGTTGGTTGTGGTGTGCTGCATGTAAGAGTGGGTGAGAGATCCGTCAACTTCCAGATTAACAAGAAACACTTCTCTACCCTTGCATCCAGAACCGGTGATGGCGTCACTTCAGGATAGATTTTACCCGATCAGAACTTCACTTCCATCTTGCATAAAACTTCCTGAAGCAAACGGCAATAATTTTGAGTTAAAGCCACAATTCATTAACACTCTTCCCAAATTTTGTGGTTTAGAATCAGAGGACGCATACTTCTTTGTTAGGGAATTTGAAGAAGTATGCCTCATGATGTGTATACCCCAGCTAGGAGACGATGCCGTTAGGTTACGTTTCATCCCTTTTTCCCTAAAGGACCTAGCTAAGAAGTGGTTGTACAGCTTGGCAGCAGATTCAGTCACGACCTGGGATGATTTCGTCAAGGCCTTCTTGAAGAAATTCTACCCCATTCGCAAGACTGCCGAGAAGGTTCTACAAAGTGGGTTCTACTGGCCCACTTTGTTTAAAGACTCATATCATTTTTGCAAGTCATGTGCAAACTTTCAGAAAATCGGGAAAATTTCTAGAAGAGACATGATGCTCCTGAACCCAATCCTTGAAGTTGAAATCTTTGATGTTTGGGGTATCGATTTCATGGGGCCATTCCCCAACTCCTTCGGTAACCAATTCATTTTGGTTGCTATTGATTGGGTCTCTAAATGGGTAGAAGCTGTGCCGACCAAGACGAATGACAACAAAGTGGTTGTCAAATTTCTTAAAGATAACATCTTCTCCCGGTTTGGCACCCCGAGAGCGATAATTAGTGATAATGGATCACATTTCTGCAACAGAGTTTTTGAAGCTCTAATGCGAAAATATTCCATCAATCACAAGTTATCAACCCCGTATCATCCCCAGACAAATGGGCAGGTCGAAGTCACCAACTGACAGATCAAGCTCATTCTGGAAAAGACTGTCGGACAAAACCGAAAGGATTGGTCGGTTAAGCTTAATGATGCATTGTGGGCTTACCGCACCGCATTTAAGACAGTTCTGGGGATGTCTCCTTATAGAATCGTGTTTGGCAAAGCCTGTCATCTGCCAGTAGAGTTAGAACACCGGGCCCTTTGGGCAACTAAGCAACTCAACTTTAATTTGAGCAAGGCCGGTGAACTTAGGAAACTGCAGATTTCAGAATTAGAGGAGATACAGAATGAAGCTTACGAGAATGCACGAATCACCAAGAGCAGGACCAAATTTTTTCATGACCAAATCATAACCCGGAAAACCTTTGCACCGGGAGATAGGGTTCTGCTGTATAACTCTAGGCTTCATTTTTTCGCGGGGAAGCTAAAAACTCGTTGGTCGGGACCATTCATTGTGCGCACTGTTTTCCCACACGGTGCTGTGCTTATTGCCGACCCTAAAAATAACACGGAATTTAAAGTGAATGGGCAAAGACTGAAGCCCTTCTTGACCACTGAGCCGATGATTCCAGATGATAGTGTGCTGACTCTTTTTACCCCATCATACACCTAACCCCATCAAACAACCAAAAAAAAAATTGTTTATATGCTTACCCCGTGTACATTCTTTCGCCTATTTGCACTTGGCCGGCCCGAGTCCACGAAGACGGTAACATCATTCCTTCCCCCTATTTATTGCCTTTGCAGCATTCATTGAGGACAATGCATTAGATAGGTGTGGGGGGGTGCTAACACTTTTTCTTTTTCTCTTCTTTCTTCCTTCTTTCAAAAAAAAAAAAAAATCTCAGATTGAAAAGAAATTTCATACTCTTTATAAAAATACCAAAAGATTGTAGGAATTATGGGAACCTTAGTAATAAATCTTTATTTTTGCCTAAGTAAACAAGAAAGAATGGTTTGACTAAAAAGATAGGAGGGATAAGGAAAATAATTCATACCTTTTATTTAGCCTTAGTAAAATATGCATAATTCACACACGCATGCTTGGGATTTAGAGACACAACTCTGAAAAAAAAAAAGAAAAGAAAAAAGCTGGATAATTGTGCCTCAAGAAGCATGATTACTCACGCTAAAAAAAAAAAAAGAAGCTGGATAATTGTGCCTCAAGAAGCATGATTACTCACGCTAAAAAAAAATAATAAATAAATAAAAATAAAAATCCTATATATAAATAAATCTTGATTTCGTGGCCTACTCCACTTGCATATTTGATCTGAAGGGTGTTTTTCCACCTGGTGCCCTAAGACCATCTGGTTTGTGAGTCATCGGTTTGATATGTGTTACATAAGTGAAGTAGAAAGCCTAATGGAACCAAGAATAATAAGTAAATATTAATAAAATTAAATGATATTCAAGGTTGAGTTGAAAAATCCCAAGCACATCACACTTACACATTATGCATATCTATCTAAAGCAAAATAAAAGAATGAGTTAGAAGTACAAGATCCTTTCTAAATTTAAAGAAAAACTAAAGTTTCTTCTTTTATGAAGGATAAAGTATAAGAGGACTTATGAGGGTTAAACCTAATTCTTACATCATTCGGTCATTTTTACTTAGATGATTGAAACTTCTTTTTCAAAAAAAAAAAAATCTTCTAACAACTAACTTCTTGTCTTTACTTATTGGATTTTGTGGGTGCAATCCGCTGAAAACCCTCAGGAGACAACACTCCTCTTCTAGGGGAAACCTAGAGGTTTAAAGGCTTGTTGCACATGCTCAGTGCAATCGCGTCACCTGCGAAAGTGGTATAATAATTCTCTTATTTTTGTTTTGCTCGGGACGAGCAAAAAGATAAGTGTGGGGGTGTGATTAGTCTCTAATTTTGCATAATTTTCATCACATTCTCACATTTATTTGATAATAAATTCTGCTAATAATACCTTGCTTCCTTGATTCTAGGTCCATAGTGTTCAAATGAAGAAGAAGACCTAAATCACCATTTAATTGGTGATTAAGATCCTACCAAGTAGCCATTGACCTTAGAGTGAAGATTTTGTCAGCCTAGGGAGTCAAATCGCAAATCCAGGAGTACAGGTGGTCAGAAGCCAGTCTGGGCGACGCGCTACCCAAAACTGGGTGCGCACCGCCCTGGCTTGGCCGCGAAAACGCGGCCACCTTGGCGCGCACGCGCTTCAGTTTTGGGCCACGTGCTGTGCACGTGGCCCCCTTTGCCCTGGTGCCTATAAAAGCCCCCCAGGGGTCTTTAGTGAAACAGATCAGAGTTTAAGCAAATTTTGTAATCTTGTTTTTAGTTTGTAGTTGTTGTTGTTATTCTTCTTCTAGTTTTAGGTTTTAGCCATTAAAGTGAAAGAGAGAGAGTGTGTAAAGTGTTGTATTTGAAGGGTGACAAGATAATACAAGTACTACTTCTCTTCCTTCTTTCCATTTACTTATCTTTGCATTTACTTTTACTTGTTGTAGTGTAACTTCTTTCTTCTCTACTTCTTCTCTTTTACTTTGTTGTAGTGTAACTTCCTCTCTTTAACTTTTCTTTTCTTTGTTTTCTTGTAGTGTAACCCCTCTTTCCACTTCTTCTACTTTGTTGTTTCTTTTACTTTTATGGCTAACTAACTTTTTCATTTAGCATGGCTAACTAACTACTAACCCACTAATTTCTAACACTTGTTTGATAACCAGCATGAGTCAATAGTGCCAAACAAGCCTTGTGCAAATGAGAGCTATGGCATCTTAAGACGAGGGTTCTAACTCTAATTTACCTACAAGTATCTACTTTCTTATACTTCATGCTTAATGAGTTTTGATGATCTATGAGTTGTATACTTTACTTGATATTGTAAGTTAGAGACTTTTCCTTTTAACTTTGCTGATACCAATAGTGCACTCGAGTCTTCCCTTATTCTCGCCTTCTATCGGATCTTGATAAGGGAATGTCTGAGCTTTTGCCGTGTAAGGCTAAGTTTTAGGATGAACTTTCACTCGATTTCCGCGTGAATAGTTCCAATGCACAAGGGTTGTGTTTGCCTATGATCTATCGTGAGGCTATCTTCAAAGAGTTAGAAATTAGTGGGAGCACTTAGTAGAAACTTAGCCATGCATTTTTACAACTAAGAAAAAAATCACTTTTACAAACTACCAAAACATTTTCCAACAATTCTTTAAAACAACTTCTTTCACTTTTCAATTCTTTATTTGGAAACAAGAACTTTCTTTCGTCTTGAACATAAAAGCCGCATCAAGCTTCCATCGCTCTACCTCCTTGTGGATACGACCCGTATAGCCACTTCGCTACTACGGAAGAATCGCAAAAGCAGTAACATCAACCCACACTTCCTTCTTTTATTTAGTGCTTGCTTTTTGCCGATCACCCAGCCGCAACATACTCCGCCTCGGCGGTTGAGAGGGCTACCGAATTTTGTTTCTTGGAAGACCATGAACAAGAGAATTATAGGAAATTGACATGTTCCACTAGTACTCTTCCTATCCACTCTACAACCCGCATAGTCGGCATCCGAAAAACTCGTCAATGAGAATTGTCTGGTCTTTGGATACCATAGACCCATTCCAATAGTGTCCTTAAGGTATCGAATAATGCGTTTTACCGTAATTAAGTGGGATTCTTTAGAACAAGATTAGAATATAGCACAAAGATACACACTAAACATAATATCCGGCCTACTAGCCGTTAAATACAACAAACTACCAATCATGCTTCTATATAATTTTATGTCTACACTCTTACCTTGGTCATCCTTGTCAAGCTTGATAGTGGTAGCCATGGGTGTTGCAAGTTTTTTAGTCTTCAAGTCCAAATTTCTTGATGAGTTCCTTAGTGTACTTGACTTGACTTATGAAGATCCCATCACTCCTTTGCTTGATTTGGAGTCCAAGAAAATAGTTCAATTCACCCATCATAGACATCTTAAATTCATGTTGCATACATGATTCAAACTCCTTGCTAGTAGAACCAAAGATTATATCATCAACATAGATTTGTACAATAAGAATGTCACTACTAACATATTTAGTAAATAATGTCGTTTCTACTTTACCCTTAACAAAATCATTTGATAGAAGAAAAGTAGAAAGTCTTTCATACCAAGCTCTTGGAGCTTGTTTTAAACCATACAATGCTTTATCTAGTTTGAAAACAAAATTTGGATGTATATGATCAACAAAACTGGGGGGGTTGTTCAACATATACTTCCTCTTCAATAAAACCATTTTAAAATGTACTTTTACATCCATTTGAAAAAATTTGAAATTTTTATAGGATGCATAAGCTAGTGTGATCCGTATGGCTTCTAGCCGTGCTACGGGTGCAAAGATCTCCTCAAAGTCGATTGCTTCAACTTGGGTGCAACCTTGGGCCACTAACCTAGCTTTATTCCTAAAAACATTTTCTGACTCATCCAACTTGTTCCTAAAAATCCACTTAGTACCAATAATTGGTCTATCACGGGGTCTAAGAATAAGATGCCAAACTTGGTTGCGCTCAAATTAATTTAGCTCTTCTTGTATAGAAAGCAACCAATATGAGTCATCCTCGGCTTCGAGAATGTTTTTGGGTTCAATACGAGATATGAATGCATAATGCCCACACAAATCATAGAGTTTGAAGCGAGTGGTTACCCCCTTTGATACTTCACCTATGATGAGATCTTTGGGATGATTTGTAGCATATCTCCAATCTTTAGGAAGTGGTTGTGATGGTTCCACTTCATCCTTTTGAACTTCACCATTTGATTCTTACTTGTCTTCTTGGATGGGTGAGTCCTTCAAGAATATTTTCTCCATGTCTTCACCTAAAGAATCAATCTCTATAACATTCTTAACAAATGCATTAGATTCTTCAAACTTAACGTGCATGGATTCTTCAATTATAAGAGATGATTTATTGAACACTCTATATGTTTTGCTAGTACTAGAATAGCCAACAAAGATTGCTTCAAAAGCCTTAGCATCAAATTTGCCCAAATTATCTTTGGTGTTCAAAACAAATATTTGCATCCAAAAACTTTAAAATACGAAACATTTGGTTTTCTCAAATGATAGATTTCAAAGGAAGTTTTGAAAGTATTTTTACAAAAATAAATTCGGTTCGATATATAGCATGCGGTGTTTACGGCCTTGGCCCATAAGTATTGAGGGAGCCCGTATTCACTTATCATGGTCCTAACCATTTCTTGAAGAGTTCTATTCTTCCGTTCAACGACTCCATTTTGTTGTGGAGTTATAGGACATGACATTTCATGCTTAATTTCATTATCATCGCAATAAGTCTTAAAGAATTGGTTGACAAACTTACCACCTCTATCACTTCTTATGCATAAAATCGAAAATCCTTTTTCTTTTTCAACCCTTTTTTGAAAAATCTTAAAATGCGAAAAAGTTTGATCTTTATACTCCAAAAAGAAAATCCATGTGAAACGAGAGAAATCATCAACTAAAACCAAAACATATCTATTTTTATTTAAACTTTTAGTTTTAGTTATTCCAAATAGATCCATGTGGATCAATTCTAATGGCCTAGATGTCATGATATCCTTGATTGGTTTGAAAGAGGACTTGGTTTGTTTCCCAAGTTGGCACACACTATAAATGCGGTTCTTTTCAAATTTCAAATAAGAAATACCCTTCACCGATTCCTTAGAATTGATTCTAGAAAGATGAAAGGCATGGCCTAATCTTCTATGCCATAACCATGAAATCTCATCAAAAGCATTTAAACATTTTGTAGTGCAATCCAAATTAAGCATATAAATAATGTAGACATTATTTTCACGAAATCCAGTGAGAATACATTCATTGGTTTTACAATCATAAATATTGCAAGAAGATTCATCAAAAATAACTTTGGAACCATGATCACATTGTTGACTAATACTAAGTAAATTATGTTTAATCCCATCAACAAGAACTACATTTTCAATTAAAAGAGATGTACCAATCTTGATGTTACCTATACTGATGATGGTGCCCTTGGAGTCATCTCTGAAGGTGACGGTGCCACCTTGAACATACCTCGATAGGGTTACAAAATTGTTGATGTCCCATGTCATATGCCTTGACCAACCACTATCAAGGTACCACCGCTCCTTACGTCTTGGAGTCTTGGTGTGTACCTATATCAAATAATTGAATGGTTGATTTTGGTACCCATATTTTCTTGGGTCCTAATACGTTAGTGTTTCGAACCCAAACATGATTATTCATACTATTTATATGATCATAACAAAATTTGGTTAAATGATCATTCCGGCCACAATAAGTACATTTATAAATTCTTCCATATTTAAAAGCATAATGCGCATGTCGTTTATGAACATGTGATTTGTGAACATGTGGTGTTTTAGCATGATTGACATGTGATGTGTTGGCATGATGAACATGTGAAGGTTGTGAAGTGTGCATGTGTTTCTTTGACAACATTTCTTCTACTTTAGTATTGTTAAATGCACATTCTTTTAAAATATTTCCCAAATCATTTATTTTAGTTTTTAACATAGAAATCTCATTTTCATCAATTTTAGGATATTTAGCTTTGCATGCAACTCTATAAGCATCAAAATCTCTTTATGTTGAAATAATAGTGGAAGATAATTCATTTTTTCTTTTGTAAATAGCAATTTGGTTGTTAAGCATTTCATTTTTCTTTTTCAATAACAATCTTTCTTCTTAGAATCATAATTTTCTGAAAGTTCAATGAAAGCTTGTAATAATTTTTCTTTGCTTATTTCAATATCATCATAAGATGGTTTGAAAGTTACGTTAGGTGTGTTTGCCATAAAACACGTATTAGCCGTGTCAACTTCATCTTCGGATTCACTTTCCGAATCCTAAGTGGCTTTGAACGCCTTCTTTACAAACGGCTTCTTTTGCTTCATGGAGAAAGATATCTTGTTCTTGAAATCTGGACATTCGGCCATGATGTGTCCAGGTTTCCGGCAGTTGTAGCATGTGATCTTCTTCTCCTCCTTCCCTTCCCATCACCTTCTATGGTTAAGCTTTTTCTTGTCATACATTCTTTTTACATTTCTTACAAGAAGAGATAGCTCTTCATCATCTTCTTCTTCTTCTTCATCATCGAAGATGGTGGAGGTAGACTTGAAAGTAATAGACTTTTTCTTTTGAGGCGCCGTTTCTTCTCTAGCCTTTTTCTCAATCTTATGAGTCGTAAGGTTATCAATAAGACTGATGAGCTCCATCTCGTCTTTGTCATTCAATTCCTTCAAGGTGGTAGCTTTGATTTTTCATAATGAAGGGTGTGCACGAATCACCTTACACACCTTTTGGTCGTTGTTGATTTCATTACCTAGAGAAGGAAGAGCATTTGTGATTTTAGTAAACTTAGTAATCATATCATCAATAGATTCACTTTCTTGCATTCTAAAACTTTCATATTGGGAACGCAAGAGATCAATTTTAGCTCTCTTGACTTGTGATGTTCCCTCATGAATGACCAATAAGTGTTGCCAAATCTCATAGGCCGATTTGCAATGGATAACCCGTGTTAAGTCATCCTCATTTAATGCTAAAAGCAACATCAGCGTTTGGAGGTAAGATCGGACCAAGTGTCCTCCTTACCTACGGGTGCACTATAGGGCTTGGTCAAAGACTTAGCAACTCTACTACCTAGAGATTGCAAAAATATGTTCATCCTAACTTTCCATATCGGAAAGTTGATTCCATCAAATTTAGGAGGGGTCTTAATGTTATCGCCCATCTTTACTAGTGGATGAATGAAGATATGAAAATAATGATTAGCAACTTATAGGATCTCTCTAAGGTTGTAAAGCCAAAAACTAGAGTCCTATCTCTGATACCAATTGAAATCACACCTAGAGGGGGGTGAATAGGTGTAATGCTAAACAATGCACAAATTAAAAATGAGATGATGTAACGATCACTCAAAGCAAGATTAGAAACCGTATACCTCGTGAAGGGTTCTGAACTTCTTCCTCGTGATTCCTCTAAATAAGAGTTAGAGGTGCGTAATGAAATCTTGTTATAAGAGTATAGATTGACAATATAAGAATGAATGAATAGAAAGTAAAAGACACAAGTAAACCAATCGCAAACACAGAGATTATTTTGAGGTTCGAGCACCCAGCTCTACGTCCCCGCCTTCACCCAGAAGGATTTCCGATCCACGAGAATTTTCGCAAAGGATTACAATCACTAGGGAGTACCCAACTCCTCAATCACACTCTTCTACTCTAGAGGTAGTGTAGCCACAAGTACAATAATCACTTGGTGATCAAAAGACCACAAACTCTCTTTTGAAAAACTTTTCTTTACAAAATCCTAGAGAATAATATGTAGGATTGAAGCTCAAGGTTTGTAAGTGAAAATAAAACAAAATAGAAGAGAGATTTGATTCAAAAACTTCAGAAATAAAAAAGAGATTAGAGCACAAAAACTGAGAGTAAAACACTTCTTTTAAGAATACTCAAACTTTGAAAACGTTGTGATAGTTGTTGTAATTCACCTCAACCCCAACCACCCCTATATATAGGATTTAGTTAGGGATTAAAGGGTAAACATCTATTTGGACTAAGCAGGTATAATTTGACCAAAATCCAGCCTAATCCACGTTTTAAGATAAAAATCACATTTTAAAACAGATTTAAAAAACTAGCCATTTGGCCAGAAACGCAGAGCACGGTCGACCGACCGGTCGACCGGTTTTCAAATATTATGACCGTTGGCTGACTGCGGTCGACCGCCCGGTCGACCGACCCAAACTAAGAGTTTGGGTCTGTCAGTCGGTCGACCGCTCGGTCGATCGTAATGGGGGTCCGGTCGACCCCTCGGTCGACCGGGGAACGTGCACACATGCACACCCAATAGGTCAGGACTGCGGTCGACCGCGCGGTCGATCATTCTGACCTGTAACAGAGCCGGTCGACCGCCTGGTCGACTGCAAAAGATCAGTCACAGAAAAATAGGTTAGAAATCTAATTTAAAGATATGTTATTTTCAAAGGGATTTTTGTAAAGGGTTTGTAAAATACAATAAGCGAAGTATACATATACTGGAATAGGACTTAAAGTATTTTATCAAGAGTTAAAAATAATCTTTTGAAAACACGTGCAATTTCGTATGTGTAAAGGATATTTGAGCTTCAATACTATATACTATTCTTTAACAAACTAATAATACAATGATCCACAGGTAGGCATCTCTGAACTACGCTCTTATCCTATGAGTGAGTCCTCTTGAGCCATCAATCTTGTAACATGCTTGAGAACTCTTGAGCCATCAATACCTGTATCAACCTGAAATTCATTCTTGAACCTCTATTAGTACCAAATAGCTTTTATATGTTTTGTTATCATCAAAATGCATAAACCGGAGAGTGTAACTTTTGTGCCAACATATATGTTTGTTTAGTTTTATGCACTTCATTGAATATATTTATATTTATTGTTATGCATGAGTTAAGGGGGAGCTTCTATGAAGCTTAACTTTAATCCATGCATATATAACTTCATGAGTTTTGTCATCATCAAAAAGGGGAAGATCGTTGGCCCAAGGCCCATCACTCTAGTTTTTATGATGAATAACTCATGTAGTTATAGTACTAATGATCTTGTGTTTAATTAGTCTCAGATAATTGATCAAGATTTTAGTAGGTGTTTAGCTTCAATAAAGGATTTAAAGTCAAGTTTTGGAGCTAGCACGTGTTGATTCAAGAGCTCGTGTTTTAAGATCGCATCAAGTATTCAAGAGGAGTCTAGTTACTTGGATCAAGGTTTGAACCAAATCAAGATGGAGAAGAAGATTTTCAAGAAGACTTGTGTCAGTTTTTGTAAGTGTCAAGATTATTTTTAGATAAAATGTAAAGGATAGATTAGTCAGTGGATTGCTCAAGTACATACACACACAAAATTTGTATGTGCTTTAGAAAATACCGTTTTGGTTTTTTAAGTTTCAAAATATACATGTGTTTTATCAAAACTATTTTAGAGCTTAATATCAAAAACATAGATATTTTATCTCATATGTGTAGTGGATCATATCCATACACACTAAGCTTCAAAAGTATTTAAAATATCTTGTTTTTATATTTGGAGAAGTTTTGAAAAAATTGTTTTTCAATTTGGAGATTATTTTTGAAAAATACGATTTTTATTTAAAGCCAAAATTTCTATATTACAAAATTAGTTCAATATGTTTGTAATATGTTTTGATTTTTAATCAAACTTGTTTGTATATCAAAGCATATCTATGAACTTATTTTTGTAAAATTTATGAGAATTTATGGGATTTTATTAAAGGTAAAAAGATCAAGTTTGTATCCCTAAAAATGTTGGATCTGGCTTTCTGCCGGTCAACCGGACGGTCGACCGCAAGAGAAGTCGGTCGACCGATCTGGTCGATCGATGTGCATAAACGTGAACAGGAAGGTCCGGTCGACCGCACGGTCAACCGCCAGAGAGCTTCTGCTCTCTGTAAATGGCCCGGTCGACTGGGCGGTCGACTGCTAGGTCATAGCCCAGTTTTCGGTCGATCGACCAGTCGACCGCTTCTGCTGAGTTGGCTTCCAACGATCATATTTTGTGAGCCTATAAATTGAGGTTCCCTTTGATTGTTTTCAACAAGATTTTAAGAGAGTATTTGGGCCAGTTTTTCTTGCCTATCTAAGTGTTTATCTCCACTTATTTTAGAGCAAATACTTCCATATCAAAAGGAGAGTTTTTCAAGAGTGATTTGTAAAAGAGATTTCTTAAGTTTTTCACCACAAATTCATCCTTGTTTTTCTCATACATATTTGAGCTTTCCATTGCCATATCTATCCTATAGGAGAATTGTTGTGAGAGTGTTTTTAGGTGATCAAAGTGTTTAGATCACTAAGTGTTCTACTTTGTATTTGAGGAGTCAAACTTGTGGGTTCGTATTGTTTCGAGTTCTAGTGGACGCTTAGTATAGAGGTGTGGCCTCGACAAGCTAGTGTGCTTGCGTGTGTTTGTTCTTGTAGGAAGAAGTGAGGGGACTAGTGAGTCCAAGAGTTCTAGTGTAACTCCTTGTAGGTGTTGCGGCACCAAGTGATCCGGTGGGATCGATTCTAGTGGAAATCCTTCATAGTGTTGAAGGCGGGGACGTAGAGCAAGGGTGCTCGAACCTCGAAACAAATCTTCCGTGTTTGCGATTGCTCTCTCTATCTCTCACTTGTGTTTATATCTTACATGCTCTTATTATTCATATTCATTACTTGCTTGATATACTTGTGCTTAATTGATATATGCTTGGGATTATTTGCTCACACTTGTATTCAACCAAGAGAGCCATAGAGGCACCTCAACTCTTATCTAGAGGAATATTGAGGAGATAGTCCAGAGTCCTTCACCGAGAATTCGGCTATACTCTTGTGTTATACTTGGTGTGTTTAGCTTAATAGTTTTTAGGTTACATGAATAGTTTTAATTTCGCATTAATTCATCATTAGATTAGCTAGTCACCTATTTACCCCTCTTCTATGTGATTTCAATACATATACACACTTTGCACATCATGATCACACTCATATGCATGCTAGAGTGTACAAATGTACACATTGTGGCCGCAAAGGCCATCTTGCAAGATTTTGCTCTGATAGATTAAATCATTCAAATTTTATAAATAAAAATGTTTGGGTTCCTTATAGTGCTAACCCTCATGGACCCAAGAAGAAATGGGTACCAAAATCCCACCTCTTATATTTGATGTAGGTGTAGGCTCTCACATGACGTGAGAAGTATGATGCCTTGGTGGTGGATGCATATGGAGCTAGATGGACATACCCTATTGATGCATCACTATCAAGAAAGTTTGGTGGAAGGACTATTATGGTTTGGAGATCTAGAGATGAGCCTTATTATTTTGGTAGCTATCTCTAAACTCCTATTTTAGTTTACATGCTTTTGTATAAATTTTTTTAGCATATTTTGATTTTATACTTCATGAGGTGAATACTTGTTTAGATGTAGTTTTTATTAAAACTTATGTCATACCTATACAAGTAGTGTCATACCTATACAAGTAGTGAGTTACACTTGATTATTATATGTTAGTGCCTCAATACTCATTTGTACTTATTACATGTACATGTAATAAGTAGTTTTGATGATTCTTTCATTTATACTTGTTTTTCCAATCTTTGTACATGTTTTATTTCATGTATATGTTGTTTTGTTTAAAACTTATAAATATACGTGTATACCCTTGAGTCACTTGCCTTCATGCAAATTCTATTATGGACTCGTTTGTGTTTAGGATATGTATGTATATTTTTAGTCTTAATAGAACATACATATACCTTGAAGGCTCCTTAATTTTGATTTCGATAATTTTCATATAAAAGAATTTCATGTTTATTTTGAGCCTTGTTGATTATTTTCATGAATGTGCTATTCACATAATTCTTGTGCACTCACATTTTTTTTCATGACTTTTTTTTATGAGTTTTATATGAGCCTTATAAATCTTGAGTGATAATTTTGTGTTCTTAGCAATATTTCATGAGATACATATGATTTGATTTCATAATTGAAGGGTCTTTAACTAGTTTTTCAAAAAAAACTTTAAACTAGTTATTTATTCTTCGTTTGGTAGTGTTTTCAATTTACAACTATTTTCAAATTTTATTTTTTAAAACTTCTACCCTAAAGTGCGGTGGGATGGGCGACCATGCTTTGTATGCCCTTAATTGAAAATCTATTTAAAACATGTGCATGAATAGGGTGGCAAGTATGAGTTATACACATGTGTTGGCCCAAAGGCCTTCCACTCTAGTTTTGATGATGATTAACTCATGTAGTTATGTGTACTAATTATCTTGTGATGTTTAAGTTTCAGATCATTAATCAAGATATTAGTTGGTGAAAGCTTCCACACATCTTTCACATGTTGATTCAAGAGCCCAAGCGTCAAAGATCACATATAGCACTTGCTCGGTGAATCAAGGAGCTTTGGATCAAGCCGACTTGGAGATTGCGCTCTAGCTTGGAGATTGCGCTCTACAAGAAGACTTAGGTATCCATAGTTTTAGTTTTGAGTTTAGATCCTAATTGTTAAGATTAGAATAGTATGATAAGCTCAAGTTCACAACACACACCTTTCATGTTTTGATTTTCGGTTTTAGGTTTAACCGATCTTGGTTTTCATGAATAGATTTTTATCAAAAACAAGTTTACATGGTTTATGTATATTAGATTTGTTCTATATACATGCATGCTTCAATTGTTTAGACAAACTTTGTTGGATAATCTATTCCATGTGTTTTATGTTTTGGTATTTACAACAAAACATATTTTTGGACTTAATGACAAAAATCATGATATATATATGTTTCTTGTATATTGAATTTCTATTCATATACATGATTAGTCACATATATTGCATTTACATTGTCACCTTACCATACTTTTTAGCTAATAAATCCTATTAATAGTCTTCTTTTTCTTTGTTAAATGTAGGCCCAAGTGCTAAATGAAAGAAAAGAGAAAAACAAAGCCCAAAAGCCCACCCAATTCTGATTAATTCAGAATAAATTGAAATGAAGAAATCAGGGAAAAATCTTAGCATATAAGGAAGATTGAGAAGAATCCTCCCTGAATCAAGCTGAAGAAATCAGGGAAAAATCTTAGCATATAAGGAAGATTGAGAAGAATCCTCCCTGAATCAAGATGAAGAAATCAGGGCAAAATCTTGGCATATAAAGAAGATTGAGAAGAATCCTCCCTGAATCAAGCACAATCAAAGGCTGTTTTGTCAACTTTTGAAGCAAAAACAAGAAAATCAGAAGAAGATACGGGAAATACATCAGACCAAGAGATTCCCCCAATCTTCCTGGGATCTTCTCTTTTAGGTTTTTTGCCTATAAATACTGGTTTCAACAAAGAGAAAAGGGCGAAGACTAGGAGTAAATTTTGTACTTATTTTCTTAGAATTTAGACTCTTGTTTAGCTAGAACGAAAGTTGTAATTTTTATTTTTAATTTGTAGTCCAGTTCAAAGCTTGTGAGAGAGAGGACTGAGAGCTTGTACTTGACGGTTGAAGTGACAGCAATACAAAAGTCGGGCCGATTTCTCTTTCACTTGCAGTACGGTATGCTTTATATTATGTCGTTGTTTTCTTCGTTTTCCATGGATAACTAAAAGGTTTTCTGGGGCTAGCTATCGACTCTCTTTTGTTTTCTTCTCTTCTGTTTTTAAAAGAAAAAGTCCCGATGACTCATATGCATGCCTCCCTTAAAAGCCTTTCTTTTTGAAAGTGTTCTTGAAGGCACATGAGGATGGGTATGGATAGTTGAATTCACCATTCTCTCTTGAACTTCTTGTGAATCGTTTTTAATTCATTCTTGCTTCTTCGCGCTTTATGTTTTAATATCCGATTCCAACTCTTTCTTGAAGAAAAAGGACTCAACCCTTCTGCATCTTATGTGTTTTACTTAAAGCTTTCTAAAAAAAAAAGCAACTTTAAGTTTTGCAAATGATAACTTGAGGGACTTAATACTTTAAGAGAAGAATGAACAACTGAGTAGGAAGATAGTAAGCCCAGATTTGATTTCATATTATAAAACAACATCACAACTCTTAAAGCTTTTTACAAATCACCTTCTCCAAATCCTTTTCTGAAAGTTGAAATTTCTCTTTTTCATCTCTTTTCTTTCCATTCTCTTTTTCCTAAAAAACGAACACAAATCCTTGTTTTTAAGCAACTCATCGAAAAGCTTCCATCGCATCCCTCCTTGTGGACACGACCCGTTAGCCACAAGCTACACGGTACATTCTTAAACTCATTGGTTGTTTCTTTATTTTTGCAATCAATTTTGGCGCCGTTGCCGGGGAGGGAACGGTTGTAGTTGTTTTAACAACTTTTGTGTGTTTGTTTCAGGGACTCGAAGATCAAGATCTAGCATTCAAGCTTTGCCAAGAAGACTTGAAAATTCTGTGCCCCTACTCTCGAAAGTAGGAAACAGAATTTCAAGAAATTGCTTTGCAAATCTGAAATTTTTTTGGGACTACTAAAAACTTTGTTTTGCAGGACATATTGCTCGCAAAAACTTTAGTTTTTATATGTCATATTTGTGCTAGTGTTTCTATCCAACATCCCTGTTTTTAAGTCAACAGTAAAAGATTCGTTGAAAGTTAAAAAATTGATTAGACATCTGCATTCTAGGCACAAGTCTTTTCAATTCTTTTACTTTACTGTTGAAGAGAGCTGGAGACAAGGTATGTATGCATAGCATATAGTTTAGGAAACATTCTTGGGTGATTTTGCTTTTGAATGCTACTTTCCTATATCTTGCACACTTGCACGAATCAATTCTAAGGGCAAAACCCAAATCAAGATAAGGTGGGGAAGTCATTACCCTTCCTTAGCCCACAAACCATCTCCAAGCACGCACAACCTAAGCCTAATTAAAATTTGATAGACGTTGGCCTTAGGGACATCTCGAACTCAATAGGAGATTATCCTAAAGAGGAAAAGTGTTGGAAATTGACTCCTGTAAAATCAGTGTCAAGGAAAGGGATTGAGGGCCGAAAGCCCGAAGAGTGGTGGTTATTTAATTAAGGAACGTCTTTTGACGGAAAACCTCCCACCAATCTTGCCCCAACCTAGCTGATTAGCTTGTGGTCAAGGTCTACATTCTACCTCTTGTGGACAATCAACCAGTTAGGAGTTGTCTAGGTCAAGGGTACCTTAGACTAGGCTTGGTTGATTTTTATTGTTGACCGCTGTTTGAACTTGTTGTGATTGTGATTGTGATTGTGTATGCAAGTGTGGTCGAGAGACCCTAATTCATCTAGGTTGACTAGACACACATCACCACCTAAGTTTGAACCAAGACCAGATCCGGTAATGGCTCAATCCACATCACTGCAGGATAGGTTCTACCCCATTAGGACCTCACTTCCATCATGCATCTCACTTCCATCGGTGGTGAATACAATTTTGAGCTCAAGCCTCAATTCATCAACACACTCCCCAAATTTCATGGTCTAGAGTCCGAAGATGCCTACTTCTTCATAAGAGAATTTGAGGAAGTATGTCTTATGATGAAAATCCCACACCTTGTAGACGATGCTATTAGGTTGAGATTTATCCCGTTTGCACTTAAGGACCTAGCAAAAAAAGTGGCTCTATAGCTTAGCAGCCTGTTCCATCACATCTTGGGATGGTTTCATCAAGGTCTTCTTGAAAAAATTCTATCCTATCCATAAAACCGCTCTCATTAGGAAGACGATCATGCAATTTAAGCAAGAGCCTAGTGAACCGTTCTGGAGGTACTTTGAACGCTTTAAGGACCTCCTTGTCCAATGTCCACATCATGGAATAGAGAAATGGCGACAATGCCAAATTCTCTATGACGGTTTAGACTATTCCACCAAAACCCTCTTAGAAAGTATGTGCCAAGGGGGTTTCTTGCAGAAAGATGAAGATGAGGGATGGGATTTGTATGAAAATTTAGCTGAGAAAAACATCCAATGGGAATCTGCGAGTGAGACCCCTAAGAATCCTAACTCCATCTCTTCAAAAGGAGGTCTCCACTCCATAGAATCGTCCATCGCTAATGAGGCTAAGTTAGCTAATTTCGCTAGAAGACTGGAAGCTCTAGAGACGAAAGAACCAAGTCCAGTCAATCAAGTCAGCCCGAACCAATTTCCACCCCGGGCTGCACTTACTGTCAAGCCATGAACCATGTATTCGAGGAATGCCCAGTGTTTCAGGCTCAGCAATCCTATCACGAACCGATGAATGCGGCTTTTTCAAGGCCGAACAACAATCCTTACGCTCCAACGTACAATCCCGGCTGGAGAAATCACCCTAATTTCTCATGGAGCCAGAACAACAATGACCATTCACGATCCAATCATGCTAACCACTTCCATCATGGTAATAATTCTTCCAATCATCAACCCAACTTCTCCAATTTTCATAATAATTCTCCCAACCATCCACCAAACTTTTCGAATTATCAACAGAACTTTCCTAACCAAGCTCCACAATCCTTCTTCCAGAATCCTCAATTGGAAAGAAGAATGACTGACTTTGAGAGAAACATGGATAGATATATGAAAACCAAGACTCTCTCATGCAAACCATTCAGAGGTTAGAGGTTCAAATGAGCCAACTAGCCAACCCACAGAATGAGAGACAAAAGGGTACCCTGCCTAGTCAGCCAGTCACCAATCCGAGGAATTCCCAACAAGCTCATTTGGCTGAGGATCCTTCATTCAATCAATGTAATGCTGTGCATACATTGAGGTCAGGAAAGAAAGTTGATAACCAAGTGTCAACACCCACCAATCCTATTCAGCACAACCACAATCAAGCTTCCACCTCATCCAATCCAATTTCTTCCAATTCGGACGAGTCTGAAAAAGACAAGTCAGCCAGCCAGGTGCACCAGCCTATAGTACCATTTCCGAATAGGCTGAAAAACAACAAGCAAAACCCGCACATGGACAAGATAATAGAGATGTTTAATCAAGTGAAAATAAATGTGCCACTTCTTGATGCCATCCAACAAGTTCCTTCCTATGCTAAGTTTCTTAAGGACATGTGCACCAAGAAGAGAAAGACTAATGTTCCTAAGAAAGTCTTCCTAGCCACTAATATTAGTGAGCTATTTTCGGGTCCTATCCCTGTCAAGTACAAAGATCCAGGTAGCCCTACCATTGCCTGCACAATAGGACAAGCCGAGATTAGTCGTGCACTTCTTGACTTGGGAGCAAGTATCAACTTGCTTCCATTCTCTGTTTATCAACAACTCGTGTTGGGTGACCTTAGTCCAACTCGAGTCACCATCCAACTGGCTGACCGTTCTGTTAAAGTTCCAAAAGGGAAATTAACGATGTTCTGATCCGGGTAGGAGAGTTCATATACCCTGTCGATTTCATAGTTTTGGAGACACAACCTGTGTCCAACTCCAATCGTAGGGCTCAAACTCCAGTCATCCTAGGTCGACCATTCCTTGCCACTGCTAATGCCATCATCAATTGCAGGAATGGGTCTATGAGATTAACCTTTGGAGACATGACTAGAGAAGTCAATGTCTTCCATCTAGGAAAACAACCCCGTGACATTGAGGACCAAACTTTTGAAGTAAACCAAATTGAGAACTTGACAAGTGAACACGGGGAAGAATTGGAATCAGAAATGGAGATTGACTTCGAGTTAGAGCCTGATGACTTTAATCTCGATCAGGTGGTAGATTCTGCCGTGAATTGGGCTTCAAACCCAATTTCACCTACAATGGAGCCAACAGATTTGAATAGTCCTTCTAGTGAGCCTGCCTCTTCCTTAGAATTGAAAGCCCTTCCTGCGCATCTCAAGTACGCCTATCTAGGCGAACAAGAGACCTTTCCCGTCATCATTGCCTCTCATTTAAATGACGGGGAAGAAAAAGATTTGAAAGATATTCTAAGAAAACATAAGGAAGCCATCGGGTGGACTATGACTGATATCAAGGGATTAAGTCCTACCATCGTTCAACACCGCATCCATCTCAATGAAGACGCCACACCCAAGAGAGACCCACAGCGTAGGTTAAACCCTATTATGCAAGAGGCTGTTCATGCTGAAATCATAAAACTCTTAGACAATGGGATAATTTATCCCATTTCGGATAGCCAATGGGTCAGTCCTGTCCACGCGGTCCCAAAGAAATCTGGTTTCACCGTAGTGGAAAACGAGAACAAAGAGTTGGTTCAAACTCGACTTCCCACGAAGATTCGAGTTTGCATTGACTATAGGAAACTGAATGCTGCAACTCGTAAGGACCATTTTCCACTTCCCTTCATTGATCAGATGCTTGAACGTTTGGCGGGTCACGAGTACTACTGCTTCTTGGACGGTTACTCGGGCTATAACCAGATCCCTATCGCTCCTGAGGACCAAGAGAAGACTACGTTCACATGTCCATTTGGGACATTTGCTTATCGTCGAATGCCATTCGGCTTATGCAATGCCCCAGCAACGTTTCAACGTTGCATGTTGAGTCTTTTCTCTGATATGGTAGAGCGCTTCTTAGAAATCTTCATGGATGATTTCTCCATCTACGGAGATTCATTCACTCAATGTCTCCACCATCTAGAACTTGTCCTCCAACGTTGTGCTGAAAAACATTTGACACTAAACTGGGAGAAATGCCACTTCATGTGAAACATGGAATTGTCTTGGGTCATGAAATATCCAAGAAAGGAATAGAAGTGGATAGAGCCAAAATCGAGGTTATTGCTAAGCTTCCCATGCCCAAATGCGTTAAGGACATTAGATCCTTCTTAGGACACGCTGGATTCTACCGAAGATTTATCAAGGATTTTAGCAAAATTGCTAGGCCCTTGACTAATCTGTTAGCTAAGGATGTGTCCTTCACTTTCGATGATGACTGCATCACTTCTTGGGAGAAGCTTAAGAGAGAGCTGATTTCTGCACCAATCATATCTGCACCGGATTGGTCTAAGCCGTTTGAGATTATGTGCGATGCTTCTGATTTTGCCATAGGCGCTGTCCTAGGACAACGTATTGATAACAAGCAGCATGTGATCTACTACTCTAGTAGGACTCTCAATGACGCTCAACTGAACTACACTACGACCGAGAAGGAATTCTTGGCAGTAGTGTTTGCCTTAGAGAAGTTCTGTCCCTACCTACTAGGGTCCAAAACTACCATCTTCACCGATCATTCTGCACTTAGGTATCTAATGATGAAGAAGGATGCCAAGGCCCGACTCATTCGTTGGATCCTCCTTCTTCAAGAATTTGATCTCGAAATTCGAGACAAGAAAGGTGTAGAAAATGTCTTTGCTGACCATCTCTCACGGATTCCCAATTCTCCATGCAACGAATTACCCATCAATGAGGATTTTCCTGATGAACATCTCTTAGCTATCTCTAGGGAACCTTGGTTTGCTGATATAGTGAATTACTTAGTCACAAACCAAACTCCGTCTCATTGGACCAAAAATGATGTTTACCGGTTCTTATCCCAAGTCCGGTATTTCTTTTGGGAGGAACCGTATCTTTTCAAGTACTGTTCCGACCAATTATTAGGAGATGCATTCCCGATGAGGAGGTTAGGAGTGTTCTGTCCTTTTGTCACGAACTTGCATGCGGTGGACACTTTGGTCCCCGCAAGACTGCTGAAAAGGTGCTCCAAAGTGGGTTTTATTGGCCCACTCTGTTCAAGGATGCTCATGAATTCTGCAAGACGTGCCCTAGATGCCAAATGGTAGGAAAGATCTCACACCGAAATATGATGCCCCTCAACCCAATCCTAGAAATAGAACTCTTTGATGTTTGGGGCATCGACTTTATGGGTCCATTTCCTAATTCATTTGGGAACCAATACATATTGGTTGCTGTGGACTACGTGTCCAAGTGGGTAGAAGCCATTCCTTGTAAAACTAATGATAACAAAGTTGTCATAAAGTTTTTGAAAGAGAACATTTTTTCCCGCTTCGGAACCCCTCGTGCTATCATCAGGATAATGGCACTCACTTTTGCAATAGATCTTTTGAAGCCCTTATGCGAAAGTATGCCATAACTCACAAGTTGTCCACACCTTATCATCCTCAAACCAGTGGGCAAGTTGAGGTTTCTAATAGACAAGTCAAGCTTATATTGGAGAAGACTGTAAACCAAAACCGGAAAGATTGGTCCATCAAACTTGTAGATGCTCTATGGGCCTACAGGACCGCCTTCAAAACGATCCTAGGAATGTCTCCCTATAGGCTAGTCTATGGCAAACCTTGTCACTTGCCCGTTGAGTTAGAGCACCGAGCCTTATGGGCAATCAAGCAGTTGAATTTCGATTTGACTAAGGCAGGTGACCTTCGAAATTACAAATTTCTGAATTGGAGGAGTTGAGAAATGAAGCCTATGAAAATGCTAGGATCACTAAAGAGAGAGTCAAGATTTTTCATGACAAGAACATCGTAAGAAAGACCTTTGTCCCCGGACAGAAAGTCTTACACTATAATTCTAGGCTTCATCTTTTTCCAGGAAAATTGAAATCGAGATGGACTGGGCCATTCGTTGTAAAAACCGTGTTTCCACACGGTGCAATTGAGATCAGTGACCCCAAGAATGGAAATGACTTTAAGGTAAATGGTCAACGCCTTAAACCTTTCTTGGAATCGGTGCCAGTAGATGAAACGGTAATGGGTCTTTTTGACCCAATGTATCGGTAACTTTCCTCCTTTCCATTTTATTTCATGCACTTATACATTTCTTTCATACATTGGGGACAATGCATGAGATAAGTGTGGGGGAGGGTTCTAACATGACTTTCAAAAAAAGAAAAAAAAAAAAAATGGAAAAGGGTAGACAATATTTTGATATATTTTGTAAGAATTTAAGTCAATTTTAAGGAATAGGAGAATCATAATTAGGATTTCTTACACTTGGTCAAAATAAGATAACTTGTTTGATTTTTAGGGTCAGGAAGAAAATTTGGGAAAGTAATTTAGTCTTGATATTTACCTTGATGACATATGCACTCAAAATACACTTACACACTTAGGGTTTAAAAACAGAGACTCTTATGCCTTATATAAAAAAAAAAAAAAATGAGTCTAATTATTGATTAGCTAGGTGCTTTGGCCTAAGCAAGCCTTAGTATTTATGCAAAAGATAATTAGATAAGTTTAAAAAAAAAAAAAAATCTTCTGATTAAGCTGGGTATTTATGCCTCATGAAGCATAGGTATTCACGCCTAAAAGGGGAACATCATATAAATAAAAACTTTGGTTTCGTGGCCTTATCTGCTCGAGTGTTTAAGTCCTCAGGGGTGTTTCTCACCTGGTGCCCTAAAACTGTCCGGTTTGGGTGTCACCGACTGAATGCTTGTTACATGGGCAGATTAGAAAGCCTAATGAAATTGAGGAATAAATCTCACCAAAAATAAATAAATATAAGGCATAGGAGTTAATGTTGAAGAACCCTTAGTAAACTTCACAATCACGATGTGCATATGACTCAGGGTAAATTAATAGACTAGATGAGAAGTACAATTTGACTCCTCACTTTAATTGATGACATGTTTTTGAATAGAGACTAAGTTTAGGAATGAAAGATTTGATATTCCTATAACTTATAGATTACTTAAGCTCTCACAAATATACTTCAAATATTTTCTCCTTTATAAAAAAAAATGCTTTTCAAAATACTAACTTTTTCTCTTTCATTTCGGATTTTGTGGGTGTAATCCGCTGAAAACCCTCACGAGACAAAACTCGTCCTCTAGGTGAAACCTAGAGGTTTAACGGCTTGTTGCACATGCTCAGTGCAATCGAGTGACCTGCGAAAGTGGTCTAATAATCCTTAGCATAGTTTAGTTGTTTTGCTCGAGGGCGAGCAAAAGATAAGTGTGGGGGTGTGATTAGTCACATATATTGCATTTACATTGTCACCTTACCATACTTTTTAGCTAATAAATCCTATTAATAGTCTTCTTTTTCTTTGTTAAATGTAGGCCCAAGTGCTAAATGAAAGAAAAGAGAAAAACAAAGCCAAAAGCCCACCCAATTCTGATTAATTCAGAATAAATTGAAATGAAGAAATCAGGGAAAAATCTTAGCATATAAGGAAGATTGAGAAGAATCCTCCCTGAATCAAGCTGAAGAAATCAGGGAAAAATCTTAGCATATAAGGAAGATTGAGAAGAATCCTCCCTGAATCAAGATGAAGAAATCAGGGCAAAATCTTGGCATATAAGGAAGATTGAGAAGAATCCTCCCTGAATCAAGCACAATCAAAGGCTGTTTTGTCAACTTTTGAAGCAAAAACAAGAAAATCAGAAGAAGATACGGGAAATACATCAGACCAAGAGATTCCCCCAATCTTCCTGGGATCTTCTCTTTTAGGTTTTTTGCCTATAAATACTGGTTTCAACAAAGAGAAAAGGGCGAAGACTAGGAGTAAATTTTGTACTTATTTTCTTAGAATTTAGACTCTTGTTTAGCTAGAACGAAAGTTGTAATTTTTATTTTAATTTGTAGTCCAGTTCAAAGCTTGTGAGAGAGAGGACTGAGAGCTTGTACTTGACGGTTGAAGTGACAGCAATACAAAAGTCGGGCCGATTTCTCTTTCACTTGCAGTACGGTATGCTTTATATTATGTCGTTGTTTTCTTCGTTTTCCATGGATAACTAAAAGGTTTTCTGGGCTAGCTATCGACTCTCTTTTGTTTTCTTCTCTTCTGTTTTTAAAAGAAAAAGTCCCGATGACTCATATGCATGCCTCCCTTAAAAGCCTTTCTTTTTGAAAGTGTTCTTGAAGGCACATGAGGATGGGTATGGATAGTTGAATTCACCATTCTCTCTTGAACTTCTTGTGAATCGTTTTTAATTCATTCTTGCTTCTTCGCGCTTTATGTTTTAATATCCGATTCCAACTCTTTCTTGAAGAAAAAGGACTCAACCCTTCTGCATCTTATGTGTTTTACTTAAAGCTTTCTAAAAAAAAAGCAACTTTAAGTTTTGCAAATGATAACTTGAGGGACTTAATACTTTAAGAGAAGAATGAACAATTGAGTAGGAAGATAGTAAGCCCAGATTTGATTTCATATTATAAAACAACATCACAACTCTTAAAGCTTTTTACAAATCACCTTCTCCAAATCCTTTTCTGAAAGTTGAAATTTCTCTTTTTCATCTCTTTTCTTTCCATTCTCTTTTTCCTAAAAAACGAACACAAATTCCTTGTTTTTAAGCAACTCATCGAAAAGCTTCCATCGCATCCCTCCTTGTGGACACGACCCGTTAGCCACAAGCTACACGGTACATTCTTAAACTCATTGGTTGTTTCTTTATTTTTGCAATCAATACGTACTAAGCATATTGATATTAGACATTATTTTCTACGCGATCATGCTTTAAAAGGTGATATTTCTCTAAATTTTATATCAACTGATAATCAAATTGCAGATATTTTCACAAAACCTCTTAAAGAAGATATTTTTATGAAATTTCGAAGAGATTTGGGTATTTGCAATATTTCTGATCTTTGACTATTTTTTAAGATTTATTTTAAGGCATTTTTCAACAATTAGTCGACTTATCAAGACCTATTAGTCGACTTATTAAACACACCTAGTCGACTAATTGCATCTAATAGAAACATGGATTTTTTTGATCTATTAAGAGTTAATCGACTATATTGACCAACTAGTCGATTAGTAAGTGAATTAGTCAACTAGTCACAAACACCAAGTCGACTAACTATGTGAAAAACTGTGTTCTGTTATTGGTTTTTAACTTTCGAAACCTGACCCATTTCATTAAATTTGGATCCGATCTTACTCTCTTTTTTATCCTAACCGTTGATTTGGTTTTTTCTTCTCTATTCTACCCTTTACCCTAATAAAAACCCTAGTTTTTCCACCTGTTTCTCTCTCCAGCCGCTGGAACCAGTCGACTACAGGGATCGGTTGCAGCTGTGAACCCATCTTCTCCTTCCTTCAATTCCTTGGTAAAATTGTTTCAATCTCAGTCTTCTACTATCAATTCTTGCTTTATCTTCCTTTAATTTGAGTACTAATCATGTCTAGATATAAGAAAACCAAGTTTACTCCATCTTCTTCCTCATCTCAAGTTGATTTCAGGGCTTTTCTGAAAATTCCTGCCCTAGAAGATGACTTCCTTAGAATTTCCTGCTTAGAAATTTTACCTGGTAGGTTTGTTAAATATGAGGACTTTAATGACTATGATATTGTCTCATATTTACAAAATTATGGTGTTTATCATATGTTCTATACTGATTCTAGGCAAGGCTATTATCATTTCTTCATTCACTTGTTTTATACCAATTAACCTATGAAGACAATGAGGATGATGTTCATATATATTCTATGGTTCAAGGTGTCAATATCAAGTTATCCATAAATCCATAGGTCGTATCTTTTCAATTCCTTATCACGGCCTCTCTATTATGACATTAATATGGATGATGCGGAGGTCTTATCAAATATATTTCTTCAAGGTCAAGGATTACCTATGTCTAACAATATATTGAAACCCATTCCCCGTCTTATAGGTCGTATCCTTGCCTATAATATTTGCCCTAAAATCGGGAGTTATAACTATTATTCCCACGATTTAGCCACTTGTGCCTTGCCATTATGGCTGGACTAGAAGTCAATTGGGCAAAGATTATCTTTGATACTCTTGTTAAGGATCATACCTCCTTCCTACCATATGGAGCCTTTTTATCACACGTGTTTTCGGAAATTTCACATAGATCTTGCTTCCGAAACGAGTGTTATCAAAGTCTTCGAAACTTTTGATCGTGTCGTTCTTCATCATATGAAACTTCACGATTTTCCTCATCCTCCACCACAACCACCCTCTTCTCCTCCACAAAGTTCAACTCAAGCTCCTTCTTCCTCTACTCAACCTCCTTTCACTGAACCTCCTTCATCCCAACCACCTCTTCATATGCAGATGCCTTCTACAACTCTCTTTCTATTGAGATAGAATCTCTACACGCCAAACAACAATTCATTCAGGACTAGATTGTAAAAATTAAAGAACAATCAAAGAGTTAAGAAATTACCGTGTAGCTTGTGGCTAATGGGTCGCGCCCGAGGAGGAATGCGATGAAAGCTTTTCGGTATTTCGTTTAATAACAAAGAATTGTACTCATTTTTTTTAATTGAAAAGAGAATGGAAAGAAGGAGATGATTAAAGAGAAATTGCAACTTTAGAGAAGGCTTTGGAGAAGGTGATTTAAAAGCTCGAAAATTGTTTGGTTGATTTTAATAAAGAAGAAAATCTGGCTCACTATCTCACTACTCAACCGTTTATTCTTCTATTGAAATCCTTAGTGCCTTAACTTGATCATAGGCAAAACTTAAGGTTGCTTTAGAAAGTTTGAAGTAAAGCATATAAGATGGTTAAAAAGTTAACTATTTTCTTTAAGAAACCGTTTTGAATCGAATGTTAATCATCAAGCGCGAAGAAGCAAGTATGAGATAAAGACAAGTTCAAGAGACGTTCTTAAAAGAAGTATGAGTTTAAAAACCCAAACCCATCCTCATGTGCCTTTAAGAACACTTTCAAGAAGAAGGCTTTAAGTTATGCATGCAAATGATTCATTGGGTCTTTTTTTCATTAAAATCAAAAAAAAAAGAAGAGAATTGGAGAGAGGTACAATAGTGAGCCCAAAAAATCGATTTAGCTACTCATGGAAGACAAAGAAAAAGGCAAGTAAATAACGCAAGACATACCGTAATATGAGTGGAAGAAAATGTGGCTTGATTCTTATATTGATGTCACTTCAATCTTCTAGTACAAGTACTCAATTCCTCTCTCTCACAAGTATTTGTACTGGACTACAAATTGCAAAATAAAAATACAACTTTTGTACTATCTAACAAAGAGCCTATATCCTTAAAGAACAAACAAAAATTCTAATCCTAGTCTTCGCTCCTTTTTTCTCTGTTGAAACTGGTATTTATAGGAAAAACCAGGGGGGATCCTGGGAAGATTGGGGAGCAAACGCTCCCCCACAAAACTTCAACAAGCCGCAGAAACACGGGTAGGGCCGCGGAAATGGCTGGTGGAACTCTCTGGTTTGGTGGAACTCTCTGGTTTGGTGATTTGCCCATATCTTCTGCTGGTTTTCTCATTTCAGCTTCAGGATTTGATGAAACAGCCTTTGATTGTTGGCTTCAACCGCTTGATTCAGGAAGGATTCTTTTCAACCGTTTTTCAACCTCTCTGATATGCCAAGATTTGCCCTGATTCTTGATTTCAAATTTATTATGATTAAATCAAAATTAGATGGGCTTTTGGGCTTGTTTCTTCTTCCTTTCTTTTAACAATTGGGCCTACATTTAACAAAGAAGAAGTAGACTTATTAATAGGATTTGTTAGCTAAAAAGTATGGTAAGGTGATAATGTATATGCAATATATGTGACTAGTCATACCCCCACACTTAGCTTTTGCTCGCCCTCGAGCAAAACATCAGACTAATTCTAATCAATTATTAGACCACTTTCGCAGGTCACTCGATTGCACTGAGCATGTGCAACAAGCCGTTAAACCTCTAGGTTACCCCTAGAGGATGAGTTTTGTCTCGTGAGGGTTTTTAGTGGATTGCACCCAAAATCCATAAAAAATGTTAGTATTTTTGAAGAGCATTTTTAAAGGAGAAAATATTTGAAGTATATTTGTAAGGCTTTAAGTACTTTATAAGTTATAGGAAGATCAAATTTTTCATTCCGAAACTCAGTCTCTATTCAAAAACATGTCATCAATCAAAGTAAGGAGTCAATTTGTACCTCTCATTAGTCTATTAATTTACCCTGAGTTGTATGCACCATCGTGACTGTGAAGTTAACTGAGGGTTCTTTAACATTAACTCCTATGCATTATTTATATTTATTTTTGGTCGAATTTATTCCTCAACTTCATTAGGCTTTCTAATCTGCCCATGTAACGAGCCTTTAGTTAGTGACACCCAAACTGGACAGTTTTCGGACACCCGGTGAGAAAACACCCTAAGGACTTAACACTCGAGCAGACAAGGCCACGAAACTAAGATTTTATTTATCAAATGGACCCCTTTTAGGCGTGAATACTTATGCTTCATGTGGCACAAATACCTAGCTTAATCAGAGGATTTATATCTATATATTTTTTTCAAAATTATCTAATTATCTTTTGCATAAATACCAAGGCTTTCTTTGGCCAAAGCACCTAGCTAATCAATAATTAGATTTGTTTACTATTTTTTTTATAATTATATATTTTTTTATAAGGCATAAGAGTTTTTGTTTTTAAACCTAAGTGTGTAAGTGTATTTAGTGTGCATATTTCATCAACATAAATATCAAGACTAAATTATTTTCACAAATTTTCTTCTTAACCCTAAAATCAAACAAGTTCTCTGACTTTGACAAAGTATAAGAAATCCTAATTATGTTTTTTCTATTCCTTAAAATTGACTTAATTTCTTACAAAAATATATCAAAATATTGTTCTAGCCTTTCAAAAAGTTTTTTTTTATATTAGTCATGTTAACCCTCCCCCACACTTATCTCATGCATTGTCCCAATGTATGAAAGAAATGTATAGATACATGAAATAAAATGGAAAGAGGAAAGTTACCGATACACGGGGTCAAAAAGACCCATAGCTATTTCATTTACCGGCACTGATTCCAAGAAGGTTTAAGGCGTTGATCGTTTACCTTAAAGTCGTTTCCATTCTTGGGGTTACTGATCTCAACTGCACCATGTGGAAACACGGTTTTTACAACGAATGGCCCAGTCCATCTTGATTTCAATTTTCCTGAAAAAAGATGAAGCTTAGAATTATAGAGTAAGACTTTATGTCCAGGACAAAGGTTTTTCTTATGATGTGTTTATCATGAAAAATTTTAACTCTATCTTTAGTGATCCTAGCATTTTCATAGGCCTCATTTCTTAACTCTAATTCGGAAATTTGAAACTTCCGAAGGTCACTGGCCTTAGTCAAGTCAAAATTCAACTGCTTGATTGCCCATAAGGCCGGTGCTCTAACTCAACGGGCAGGTGTCAAGCTTTACCATAGACTAACCTATAAGGAGACATTCCTTGAATCGTCTTGAAAGCGGTCCTGTAGGCCCATAGGCATCTACAAGTTTGATGGACCAATCTTTCCGGTTTTGGTTCACAGTTTTCTCTAAGATAAGCTTGACTTGTCTATTGGAAACCTCAACCTGCCCACTGGTTTGAGGATGATAAGGTGTGGACAACTTGTGAGTTATGGCATATTTTCGCATAAGAGCTTCAAAGGATCTATTGCAAAAGTGAGTGCCATTATCACTGATGATAGCACGAGGGGTTCCGAAGCGTGAAAAAATGTTCTCTTTCAAAACTTTATGACAACTTTGTTATCATTAGTTTTACAAGGAATGGCTTTTACCCACTTGGACACATAATCCATAGCAACCAACATGTATCAGTTCCCAAATGAATTAGGAAATGGACCCATAAAGTCGATGCCCCAAATATCAAAGAGTTCTATTTCTAGAATTGGGTTGAGGGGCATCATATTTCGTTTTGAGATCCTTCCTACCATTTGGCATCTATGGCACGTCTTGCAAAATTCATACGCATCCTTGAACAAATTGGGCCAATAGAACCCGCTTTGTAGCACTTTTTCAGCAGCCTTGCGAGGGACCAAAATGTCCACCGCATGCAAGTTCGTGACAAAAGGTAGAACACTCTTAACCTCCTACTCGGGAATGCATCTCCTAATAATTTGGTCAGAACAGTGCTTAAAAGATACGGTTCCTCCCAAAAGAAATACCGGACTTGGGATAAGAACAGGTATAAATCATTTTTGGACCAATGAGACGGAGTTTGGTTTATGACTAAGTAATTCACTATATCAGCAAACCAAGGTTCCCTAGAGATAGCTAAGAGATTTTCATCAGGAAATCCTCATTTATGGGTAATTCGTTGCATGGAGAATTAGGGATCTGTGAGAGATGGTCAGCAATGACATTTTCTATGCCTTTTTTATCTCGAATCTCAAGATCGAATTCTTGAAGAAGGAGGATCCAACGAATGAGTCGGGCCTTGCATCCTTCTTCATCATGAGGTACCTAAGCGCAGAATGATCGGTGAAAATGGTGGTTTTGGACCCTAGTAGGTAGGGACAAAATTTCTCTAAGGCAAACACTACTGCCAAGAATTCCTTCTCAGTTGTAGTATAGTTCAATTGAGCATCGTTGAGAGTCCTACTAGAGTAGTAAATCACATGCTGCTTGTTATCAATGCGTTGTCCTAGGACAGCGCCTATGGCAAAATCGAAAGCATCGTACATGATTTCGAACGGCTTAGACCAATTCGGAGCAGATATGATTGGTGCAAAAATAAGCTCTCTCTTAAGCTTCTCCCAAGATTCATGCATTCAGTGTTGAAAGTGAAGGACACATCCTTAGCTAACAGATTAGTCAAGGGCCTAGCAATTTTGCTAAAATCCTTGATAAATCTTCCAGTAGAAACCAGCGTGTCCTAAGAAGGTTCTAATGTCCTTAACGCATTTGGGCATAGGAAGCTTAGCAATAACCTCAATTTTAGCTCTGTCCACTTCAATTCCTTTCTTGAAAATTTTATGACCCAAGACAATTTCATGTTTTACCATGAAGTGGCATTTCTCCCAATTCAGTGTCAGATTTTTCTCAGCACAATGTTGGAGGACAAGTTCTAAATGGTAAAGACATTGAGTGAATGAATCTCCGTAGATGGAAATCATTAATAAAGATCTCTAAGAATCATTCTACCATATCAGAAAAAGACTCAACATGTAACGTTGAAACGTTGCTGGGGCATTGCATAAGCCGAAAGGCATTCGACGATAAGCAAATGTCCCAAATGGACATGTGAACGTAGTCTTTTCTTGGTCCTCAGGAGCAATAGGGATCTGATTATACCCGAGTAACCGTCCAAGAAACAGTAATACTTGTGACCTGCCAAACGTTCAAGCATTTGATCGATGAAGGGAAGTGGAAAATGGTCCTGACGAGTTGCAGCATTAAGCTTCCTATAGTCAATGCAAACTCGGATCTTCGTGGGAAGTCGAGTTTGGACCAACTCTTTGTTCTCGTTTTCCACTATGGTGAAATCGGATTTCTTTGGAACCGCGTGGACAGGACTGACCCATTGGCTATCAGAATGGGATAAATTATCCCATTGTCTAAGTGTTTTACAATTTCAGCATGAACAGCCTCTTGCATTATAGGGTTTAACCGACGCTGCGGGTCTCTTTTAGGTGTGGCATCTTCATTGAGATGAATGTGATGTTGAACGATGGTCGGACTTAATCCCTTTATATCAGTCATAGTCCAACCAATGGCTTCCCTATGTTTTTTTAGAATTGCTTTAAGATCTTCTTCTTTCCCGTCATTTAAATGGGAGATGATGACAGGAAAGGTCTCTTGTTCGCCTAGATAGACGTACTTGAGATGCCCGGTAAGGCTTTCAATTCTAAGAAGAGGAAGGCTGATTAGAAGGACTAGTCAAATTTGTTGGCTCCATTATTGGTGAAATAGGGTTCGAGACCCAATTCACATCAGGATCTACACCTGATCAAGATTAAAGTCGTCAGACTCTAACCCAAGTCTTTCTAGCTCCAATTGTTTTCTATGTTCACTTGTTAAGTTCTCAATTAGGTTTACTTCAAATGTTTGGTCCTCAAGATCGCGGGGTTGTTTTCCTAGATTGAAGACATTGACTTCTCTAATCATGTCCCCAAAGGTTAACCTCATAGACCCATTCCTACAATTGATGATGGCATTGGCAGTCGCAAGGAATGGTCGCCCTAGGATAACAGGAGTTTGAGCCTATGATTGGAGTTGGACACAGGTTGTGTCTCCAGAACTATGAAATCGACAGGGTAAATAAACTCCCCTACCCGGATCAGGACATCATTAATCTCCCTTTTGGAACTTTTACTAAACGGTCAGCCAGTTGAATAGTGACTCGAGTTGGACTAAGATCGCCCAACCCGAGTTGTTGATAAACTGAGAATGAAAGCAAGTTGATACTTGCACCCAAGTCAAGAAGTGCACGACTAATCTCGGCTTGTCCTATTGTGCAGGCAATGGTGGGACTACCTGGATCCTTTTACTTGACAGGGATCAGACACGATAGTAGCTCACTAATGTTAGTGGCTAAGAAGACCTTTTTTGGTACATTAGTCTTTCTCTTCTTGGTGCACATGTCCTTAAAGAAACTTAGCATAGGAAGGTACTTATTGGATGGCATCAAGAAGTGGCACATTTATCTTCACTTGATTAAATATCTCAATTATCTTGTCCATGTGTGAATTTTGCTTGTTGTTTTTCAGCCTATTAGGAATGGTACTATAGGCTGGTGCACCTGACTGGTTGACTTATCTTTTTCAGATTCACAGAATTTGAAGGATTTGGATTAGATGAGGTAGATGCTTGATTGTGGTTGTGCTGAATGGGATTGGTTGGCGTTGACACTTGATTATCAACTCTCTTTCCTGACCTCAATGTATGAACAACATTACATTTGATTTAATGAATGATCCTCAGCCAAATGAGCTTGTTGAGAATTCCTAGGATTGGTTATTGGTTGACTAGGCAGGGTACCCTTCTGTCTCTCCTTCTGTGGAGTGGCTAGTTGGCTCATTTGAACCTCTAACCTCTGTATAGTTTGCATGAGAATCTTAGTTTTTCATGTATCTTTCCATGTTTCTTTCAAAGTCAGTCATTCTCCTTTCTAGTTGAGGATTCAGGAAGAAGGATTGTGGAGCTTGATTGGGAAAGTTTTATTGATAGTTTGAAAGTTAGGTGGATGGTTGGGAGAATTATTATGAAAATTGGATAAGTTGGGTTGATGATTGGAAGAATTATTGGCATGATGGAAGTGGCTAGCATGATTTGATCGTGAAATTAGGGTGATTTCTCCAGCCAGGATTGTACGTTAGTGCGTAAGGATTATTGTTTGGCCTTGAAAGGCCGCATTCATCGGTTCATGGTATTGATACTGAGCCTGAAACATAGGGCACTCCTCGAACACATGATTCATGGCTTGACAGTAAGTGCAGCCCAGAGTTGGAAATTGGTTTGGGCTGACTTGATTGACTGGACTTGATTCCTTCATTTCTAGAGTTTCCAGTCTTCTTACTAGGTTAGCTAACTTAGCCTCATTACCTCCTTTTGAAGAGATGGAGTTTGGATTCCTAGAGGTCTCACTAGTAGGTTCCCATTGGATGGTCTTTTCAACTAGGTTTTCATACAAATCCCATCCTTCATTTTCATCCTTCTGCAAGAATCCCCCTTGGCACATACTTTCTAAGAGGGTTTTGGTAGAATAATCTAAACCATCATAAAGAATTTGGCATTGTCTTCATTTTTCTATTCCATGATGTGAACATTGGACAAGGAGGTCTTTAAAGCGTTCAAAGTACCTCCAGAACGGTTCACTCGGTTCTTACTTGAATTGCATGATTGTCTTCCTAATGAGAGCGGTCTTATGAATTGGATAGATTTTCTTCAAGAAGACCTTGATGAAACCATCCCAAGATGTGATATAACCTGCCGCTAAGCTGTAAAGCCATTTCTTTGCTAGGTCCTTAAGAGCGAAAGGGACAAATCTCAACCTAATAGCATTGTCTACAAGGTATTGGATTTTCATCATTAGACATACTTCCACAGATTCTCTTATGAAGAAGTAAGCATCTTCAGACTCTAAGCCATGAAACTTGGGGAGTGTGTTGATGAATTAAGGCTTGAGCTCAAAATTGTATTCACCAACCGATTGAAGTATAATGCAAGATGGAAGTGAGGTTCTAATGGGATAGAACCTATCCTGCAATGATGTTAATTGCGTCATTACCGGATCTGGTCTTGGTTTAAACTTGGGTGGTAATGTGTTTCTAGTTAACCTAGATGAATTAGGGTCTCTCGACCACACTTGCATGCACAAACACAATCACAATCACAAACAAGTTTACCAAAAGTCAACAAGAGTAATCAACCAAGCCTAATCTAAGGTAACCTCGACCTAGACAACTCATAACTGATTGATTGTCCATAGGAGGTATAATGTAGACTTTGACCACAAGCTAATTAGCCAGGTCAGGGCAAGATTGGTGGAAGGTTATCCATCAAAGACGTTCCTTAATTAAGTAACCACCAACCTTCGGGCTTTCGGCCCTCAATCCCCTTCTTAGACACTGATTTGGCAGGGGTCAACTTCCAACACCTTCCCCCTTAGGATAATCCCCTAGTGAGTTCGAGATGTCCCTAAGGCCAACGTCTATCAGATTTTACTTAGGCTTAGGTTGTGCGTGCTTGGAGATGGTTTGTGGGCTAAGGAAGGGTAATGACTTCCCCACCTTATCTTGAATTAGGTTTTGCCCTTAGAGTTAATTGTGCAAAGTGTACAAGATATAGAAAAGTAGCATTCAAAAGCAAATATCACCCAAAAATGTTTCCTAAACTATATGCTATGCATACGTACCTTGTCTCCAGCTCTCTTCAGCAGTAATTTTAAAATAAACGTAATTAGACAAATGCCTAAAATGTAAGTCTAAACGTTTTTAAGCAATTAACAATCACTCAATTACTGTTGGATTAAAATATGGATGGTGGATAGCAGGTATAGCAAGAACATACGTACAAAAACTTAATTTTTTGCGACCAATATGTCCTGCAAAAAAGAGTTTAGTAGTCCAATAAAATTTTCAACTTTTACAACGCAATTTCTTGAAATTCTGTTTCCTACTTTCGAGAGTAGGGGCATAGAATTTTCAAGTCTTCTCTTGCAAAGCTTGAATGCTAGATCTGAATCTTAGAGTCCCTAAAACAACACACCAAACTTGTTAAAAAATAAATACACACCGTTCCCTCCCCGGCAACGGCGCCAAAAATTGATTGTAAAAATCAAAGAACAATCAAAGAGCTAAGAAATTACCGTTTAGCTTGTGGTTAACGGGTCGTTTCCACAAGGAGGAATGCGATGAAAGCTTTTCGGTGTTTCATTTAATAACAAAGAATTGTGCTCATTTTTTTAATTGAAAAGAGAATGGAAAGAAGGAGATGATTAAAAGAGAAATTTCAACTTTAGAGAAGGCTTTGGGGAAGGTGATTTAAAAAGCTCGAAAATTATTTGGTGGATTTTAATAAAGAAGAAAATCTGAGCTCACTATCTCACTACTCAACGATTTATTCTTCTATTGAAATCCTTAGTACCTCAACTTGATCATAGGCAAAACTTAAGGTTGACTTTAAAAAGTTTGAAGTAAAGCATATAAGATAGTTAAAAAGTTAACTCTTTTCTTTAAGAAACCGTTTTGAATCGAACGTTAAATCATCAAGCGCGAAGAAGTAAGTATGAGATAAAAACAAGTTCAAGAGACATTCTTAAAAGAAGTATAAGTTTAAAAATTCAAACCCATCCTCATGTGCCTTCAAGAACACTTTCAAGAAGAAAGGCTTTAAGTTAGGCACGCAAATGATTCATTGGGTCTTTTTCATTAAAATCAGAAAAGAAGAAGAATTGGAGAGAGGTACAATAGTGAGCCTAGAAAACTGATTTAGTTACTCATGGAAGGCAAGAAAGGCAAGTAAATACCGCAAGACATACCATAATATGAGTGGAAGAAAATGTGGCTCGATTCTTGTATTGATGTCACTTCAATCTTCAAGTACAAGCACTCAATTCCTCTCTCTCACAAGTATTTGTACTGGACTACAAATTGCAAAATAAAAATACAACTTTTGTACTATCTAACAAAGAGCCTAAATCCTTAAAGAGTAAACAAAAATTCTAATCCTAGTCTTCGCTCCTTTTTTCTCTATTGAAACTGGTATTTATAGGGAAAACAAGAGGGGGGATCCTGGGAAGATTGGGGAAGCAAACGCTCCCCAACAAACTTCAACAAGCCGCAGAAACGTGGTTAGGGCCACGTTTTCGCGGCCCTGGTGTGGCCATATGGCCACACCTAATTGGTGGAACTCTCCAGTTTGGTGATTTGCCCATAGTTTCTGCTGGTTTTCTCATTTTAGCTTCAGGATTTGATGAAACAGCCTTTGGTTGTTGGCTTCAACCGCTTGATTCAGGGAGGATTCTTTTCAACCGATTTTTAACCTCTCTGATATGCCAAGATTTGCCCTGATTCCGTGATTTTGAATTTATTCTGAATTAAATCAGAATTAGACGGGCTTTTGGGCTTGTTTCTCCTTCCTTTCTTTTAGCAATTGGGCCTACATTTAACAAAGAAGAAGTAGGCTTATTAATAGGATTTATTAGCTAAAAAGTATGGTAAGATGACAATGTATATGCAATATATGTGACTGATCAGGACTCTCAGAATGCATTGCTCGAAAATCAATCTTTACTGATGACTCATTTTGAGCATATGCAACTGAAGATGGATTTGTTTGCATCTACTCAAACGGAAATTCTAAATATCCTCAAGACCCATTTTCCACCACCACCTCCTCCCGGATCTGACATTTGATGATTATGGAGTTGGCTTTGCTATGTGTTTTTTTTTTTTGGAAGTTCTTGCATCTTTGTGTATTTTTCTTTTTTTGACTCTTTTAATTTGTACTTATTTATGGAAACAATGGTTGTTTATGTATCTTTTATGATCTATGCTATTTCTCTTTTTGTTAATGACAAAGGGGAGAAATTCTGTGTTACATATATGTGTGTTATGGCAATGGATATTGACATATGTGTGTTATGGCAATAGATATATGATACATATTTTTTGCATTTGTGATATGGCAATACAGGGAACACTTAACTTATGCAGGGAGAACAAGAACACTTGAGTTGTTACATATCATTTGTAAAATCCTGTTTACTACAGAGGGAGTTTCTCTGCAGGGAGAGTTTTCATATGCACAGGTTGTCATCATCAAAAAGGGGGAGAATGTTGAAGCCTACATGATTGAAAGATTTTGATGATGGATAACAAAGTGATAAAATGCATTTGGAGCTTTATCTCAAGCATTTATATAGAGTTATGATTACTCAACCTTAGTTGAAGATTTTGAGTATTTTTGTGTATTTTTAGAATAATTGTTAAAATCCTTGAACACACACAAATACCTATTTAGTCGACTTGACCTATAAGTATAGTCGACTAACCTAACCAATAGTCGACTTGAAAATTGCCCAGTCGACTAAGTTCTTTTACAAAAAAAATCCCAACTCTCTGTTTATTTTCTGGCATCAGAATTAGTCGACTTCCTATAATGTACAGTCGACTAACCCCTTCTATAGTCGACTAACCATGTCTATATAGTCGACTAAAAATAGTTTTCCAGAAACTTAGTATCCGCATCAGTCTAAGTATAGTCGACTTACCCCATATATTAGTCAACTAACTTATGTAAATTTTGCTCTTCTAGTCGACTAACCCTCCTACCGTAGTCGACTAATAGCAGTTTCTGACTGTTGTCCAGTTGGTGATTTCTAGTATTTTATCCAACGTTTTAAATTTCAAATTTGAATTGATAACTTCCCTAACTGACTATAGATTTCAGGTATAAATAGGGATGTTGTCCTAGGATCAATTCATCAATTCAAATCTCAAGTTTTCAGCCTAAAAATTCTGTTCAAAATTCTGTCTTTCTGAAAACCTGTTTCCACTTTCTGTTTCTTCACCAATTTCTACTCTATTGTGAAGATTTCTGAAAATCCACCTATAAGTGACCTTGTCCACAAGCACATTCAGATTCAAGGCTTATAGGATCAGTTGTAATTATTCAAAGAGGAGCATTGTACAAGGGCGTCTTCTTGGTGTAGAAGAGAAGTTGTACAAGGTATTTGTTCTCTTGGTTGTAAGAGGAGTTGTACACATTTGACAAAGGGCGTTTTGTCAAGTGGTGTGCAAGGTATTGGTTTTGGGTGTATCCAAATCAGGAAAGGAAAATCTTAAGCGGATTGCTTGGGGACTGGATGTAGGTCACAAGGACTGAACCAGGATAAATCTCTTGTCTTTGCGTTTGCATTTTGCTGAGTTTTTATGTTGTGAATTTTTATTTCCTGCAAGTAGTTTCATTTAAAAATTTATAAAACACTATTCACCCCCCTCTAGTGTTTGTGTTGCTTGAATATAGATCCTACACCTTCGTGCACTAACAACATTGGGGGAAGAAGACAACTGCAATCGAAGAAGCAAATAATCTCTCCACTATGCCATTAGAAAACCTCATTGGTAATTTAATAGCATATGAAGTACAGCTGGAAGACAAAAAGAAGGATGAACAACAATCTTTCTCAAAGAATAAAGAACTTGCCTTTCATGCATCCTCAGATACAGGCAATTCAAATGACGATGAAGAGGAGATGGCAATGCTCTCAAGAAATTCAGGAAGTTCTTGAAGTAAGGTAAGTTTAATATTTTAATTGTAATAAAATAGGTCATATGAAAAAGGATTGCCCTTTGCTCAAAAATAAAGGAAAATTCAAGAGTAAAAAGTTCAAGAAGAAGAAAGATTACCAAGCATCATGGAAAATAGTGTTCCTCTTCCTCTGACGAAGAAGAAACCACTTAACATGCCAACATTTATTTTAAGGCCCAAGAAGAAGATGAGGTACAATATATTGAACTCTTAGATGCATTTCATGAATTATACAATGATCTTAAGAATGAAAATATAAAGAATAAATTTTGTCAAAAGAAAATGAAAACTTATCATAGAAAATTCATGTTATGCTTCTCAAATTTCTTCTGTAAATTCTCAAAAAGATGATTTTGATAAAGTTATATTATCTTTGAAAAAAGATAATAAGAATTTATTACAAAATAATGTTTTATTGAAAAGAGAAACTATGTCTTTAAATGAAAGAATTACTGTTTTAGATAAAACATGTCAATTTTCAAAATGAGGTATGAAGAGATTTTGAACAATGTGACTAAATTTAATCAAGGAAAAGAAAAGTTAAATGATTTGTTATCATATCAAAAAAATGTCACATAATCATTATGGTCTTGGATTCTTAAATCAGAATGGAAAATCTACACATGTTAGTAAAAAGAATCATAATCCATATAATTCTTTTGTGAAAAGAAATGTTGATATTATTTTAAAAAGAATTAAGAACAAGTTCATATGGATTTCTAAAAACTTAAGCATTGTTGATAAAAATACTTATATTGCATCATTCATAGATTCTATATGCAATTCTTGCAATTATGTGTATACTAACAGATGAAAACAAATTGGGTTTGGATTCCTAAAGGTTAATGCTTTAATCTTATTATGATTGGTACCATCTAATGTTTATCTTTCAGGTACCATATAAAAAGTTTGATAGAAAAATATTTCAAACATTTATCATATATATATATGTGTGTGTGTGTGTGTTATAATATATTTTTTGCAGAGGGAGAACACATGTTTTTCTATATCTGTTATAACATGTTCTATGCAGGGGAGAACATATGATATATTCTCTACGGGGGGAGTTTTCATGCCCACAAGGTGTCATCATCAAAAGGGGGAGAATGTTGGAACTTGATTTTGATGATACATTTATGAGGCCATTTCATTGGAGCTCTATTTCACAAGCTTATACAAGAGATCTACATGTTTAAGACTTCCCATGGATAATGGCTATGGTTGTGTATTATAATATTTATTAGAATGTTAAAAGCCTTAGAACACACGCACGCATCATAAGCCTATTAGTCGACTTATACCCTTTATTAGTCGACTTATATATCCTATAGTCGACTTGACACATTCTATAGTCGACTAACCTCTGTCCTAAAAAGATATCAACTCTCTGATTCTTGACAATTAACATTGTTAGTTGACTTATCCACTTTATTAGTTGACTAATACTTGTAGTAGTCGACTAATACCTTCTACTGGTCGACTATATTCAGTTTTTAGAAACATGTCACATGTATCAGTCTTTTCCTAGTCGACTTGCTCCCTTTTCTAGTCGACTAATATAGGCAAAAATTGTTCTTCTAGTCAACTAACCCATAGACTCAAGTCGACTAATTACAGTTTCTGACTGTTGGATAGTTTCATATTTCTGGTGTTTTATCCAACGTTTCAAAATTCAAATTTGCCCTGATAACTACCCTAACTGACTATAGATTTCACCTATAAATAAGGATGTTATCCTAGGCTAAATACACCAATTCAAAATACAAGTTTTCTGCCCAAAACTCTGTTCAAAAATCTATTTTTCAGAAAACTGTTTTCACTTTCATTTCTTCACTCAAATTCCTACTCGATAGTGAAGATTTCTGAGAGCCCACCTATAAGAGCACTTGTTCACAATCACATACAGATTCAAGGCTTATAGGATTGATTGTATTTACTCAAAAAAAAGATTGTACATGAGCGTCTTCGGGTTGAAGAAAGGTTGTACAAGGTATTGTGGTCTTCTTGGTTGTAAGAAGAGTTGTATACATTTGGCAAAGGGGATTTGTCAAGTGGTATAAAAGATGTTGATTTTGAGTGTAAAAAATCAAAGGTTAAAAGAAAATCACACGAGGGTGGTTTGGGGACTAGATCTAGGTCAAGAGGACCGAACTAGGATAAATCTCTCGTGTTTGCATTTGCTTTCTTTTCTGAGATTTATTTTCTTACTTACAAGTTCATTACATTTAATTGTAATATTGTTGTTTGAGTGTTAACGTAATATTTTAGATTCTACAATTGGTATCAGATCGGGACCAACAATTGGTATCAGAGCCCGGCCTGGCACACTCTATCAGAGCACTGCATACCGAGTCAACAACCTACAAGAATGGCAATGGGTTTCCTTCATTACAATTCAAAGGACATTGTACACAACGTCGACCGCTATTTGATGGAACCAACTACAACTATTAGATGTGTAGAATGAAATTTACTTGCAACCGCTAAATTATGAACTATGGCACATAGTAGAAGCATCGTACACCAAACCGACTACAAATTATAACGCTTGGAGTGATGATCAAAAGAAGAATGCAAACCTTGATGCCAAAGCGATGAATGCGTTATTCTGCGCCTTAACCAAAGAAGAATTAAATCGTGTGTCAACAGCCACATCTGCAAATCAAATATGGCACACTCTACAGGTAGCACATGAAGGCACAAATAAGGTTAAAGAATCTAAAATAGAAATCTAAAATTTCTATTCTTGTCTACAAGTTTGAACTCTTCAAAATGAAGGAGAATGAAACCATCTCAGAAATGGTTACAAGGTTCACTGACATAACAAATTTCTTAGCATCCCTTGGAAAGGAATACACCAAAGTCAAAGAATTCACAAGATCCTTCATGCACTCACATCAGATTGGGAGAAGAAGACTACTGCAATCGAAGAAACAAATGATTTCTCAACTATGTCATTAGAAAAACTTATTGGTAATTTAATGGCATATGAAGTGCAACTGGAAGACAAAAGAAGGATAAACAACAACCTTTCTCAAAGAAGAAAGAATTTGCCTTTCATGCATCCTCAGATACAGGCAATTCAGATGACGATGAAGAGGAGATGGCAATGCTCTCAAGATCAGGAAGTTCTTGAAGTTAGGTAAGTTTAAATGTTTTAATTGTAATAAAACAGGTCATATGAAGAAGGATTGCCTTTTACTCAAAAACAAAGGAAAATTAAAGAGCAAAAAGTTCAAGAAGAAGAAAGATTACCAAGCATCAGGGAAAAATAGTGATTCCTCTTCCTCTGACGAAGAAGAAACCACTGAACATGCCAATATTTATTTTAAGGTCCAAGAAAAATGAGGTACAAAATACTGAACTCTTAAATGCATTTCATGAATTATACAATGATCTTAAGAATGAAAAGATAAAGAATAAAATTTTGTCAAATGAAAATGAAAACTTATCATTGAAAATTCATGTTATGTTTCTCAAATTTCTTCTGTAAATTCTCAAAAAGATGATTTTGAAAAAATTATATCATCATTGAACAAAGATAATGAGAATTTATTACAAAATAATGTTTTTATTGAAAGAGAAACTATGTCTTTAAATGAAAGAATTACTGTTTTAGATAAAGACATGTCAATTTTCAAAATGAAGTATGAAGAGATTTTGAACAATTTAACTAAATTTAATCAAGGAAAAGAAAAGTTAAATGATTTGTTATCATATCAAAAAATTGTCACATAATCAATATGTTCTTGGATTCTTAAATCAGAATGAAAAATCTAAACATTTTAGTAAAAAGAATCATAATCCATATAATTCTTTTGTGAAAAGAATTGTTGATATTATTTCATAAAGAATTAAAAACAAGTTCATATGAATTTCTAAAACTTAAGCATTGTTGATAAAAAATACTTATATTGCATCATACATAGATTCTATATGCAATTCTTGCAATTATGTGTATACTAACAAATGGAAACCAAATTCAAATTGGGTTTGGATTCCTAAAGGTTAATGCTTTGATCTTATTATTATTGGTACCATCTAATGTTTATCTTTCAGGTACCATATAAAAAGTTTGATAGAAAAATTTTCAAACATTTATCATATATGTGTGTGGTGTTTATGATATATTTTTTGCAAAGGAGAACGCATGTTTTTCTATATCTTTATAACATGTTCTATGCAGGGGGAGAACATATAATATATTCTCTGCGGAGGGAGTTTTCATGCACACAAAGTGTCATCATCAAAAAGGGGGAGAATGTTGGAACTTGATTTTGATGATACATTTGTGAGGCCATTTCATTGGAGCTCTATTTCACAAGCTTATACAAGAGATCTACATGTTCAAAACTTCCCAAGGATAATGGCTATGGTTGTGTATTATAATGTTTATTAGAATGTTAAAAGCCTTAGAACACACACACGCATCATAAGCCTATTAGTCGACTTATACCCTTTATTAGTCGACTTATATATCCTATAGTCGACTTGACACATTTTGTAGTCGACTAACCTCTGTCTTAAAAAGATATCAACTCTCTGTTTCTTGACAATTAACATTGTTAGTCGACTTATCCACTTTATTAGTTGACTAATACTTGTAGTAGTTGACTAATACCTTCTACTGGTCGACTATATTCAGTTTCCAAAAACATGTCACATGTATCAATCTTTTCCAAGTTGACTTGCTCCATTTTCTTGTCGACTAATATAGGTAAAAATTGTTATTCTAGTCGACTAACGCATAGACTCAAGTCGACTAATTGCAGTTTCTGACTGTTGGACAGCTTCATATTTCTGGTGTTTTATCCAATGTTTCAAAATTCAAATTTGTCCTTATAACTACCCTAACTGACTATAGTTTCACCTATAAATAGGATGTTATCTTAGGCTAAATACACCAATTCAAAATACAAGTTTTTTGACCAAAAAATCTGTTCAAAATCTAATTTTCAGAAAATTGTTTCCACTTTCATTTCTTCACTCAAATTCCTACACCATAGTGCAGATTTCTGAGAGTCCACCTACAAGAGCCCTTGTTCAGAATCACATACAGATTCAAGGCTTATAGGATTGATTGTATTTACTCAAAGAAAAAGATTATACAAGAGCGTCTTCGGGTTGAAGAGAGGTTGTACAAGTTGTTGTGGTCTTCTTTGTTGTAAGAAGAACTGTATACATTTGGCAAAGGGGATTTATTAAGTGGTATATAAGGTGTTGATTTTGGGTGTACAAAATCAAAGGTTAAAGGAAAATCTCAAGCGGTTGATTTGGGGACTAGATCTAGGTCAAGAGGACCGAACCAGGATAAATCTCTTGTGTTTGCGTTTGCTTTCTTTTCTGAGATTTATTTTCTTACTTGCAAGTATGCTAATATCTTTGTTTGAGTGTTGACGTAATATTTTGGATTCTATAATTGGTATCAGATTGGGACCAACAATTGGTATCAGAGCCTGGCCCGGCACACTCTATCAGAGCACTGCATACCAAGTCAACAACCTACAAGGATGGCAACGGGTTTCCTTCATTACAATTCAAAGAAGGACATTCTACACAACGTCGACCGCTATTTGATGGAACCAACTACGACTATTGGAAGTGTAGAATTAAAATTTACTTGCAACTGCTCAATGACGAACTATGGAACATAGTAGAAGCAGCGTACACCAAACCGACTGTTGGAACTTGCTTTTGATGATGCATTTGTGAAGACATATCATTGGAGCTCTATCTTAAAAGCCTATTCAAGAGTTCAACATGATCAAGACTTCCCAAGAGAGTAGCTATGGATGTGTATTGTAATGTTTAATAGTTTGTTAAAAGCCTTGAAACACACACAAATCATAGCCCTGTTAGTTAACTTATACCCTTTAGTTGTCGACTTATACATGGTCTGGTCGACTTGACATTTTCCCTAGTCAACTAACTTTTGTCTGCATATATACCAACTCTCTGTTTGTCACTATTAGTCGACTTAATAGTCTTATAGTCGACTAATAACCTGATATAGTCGACTTATACATTGTTCTGGTCGACTAGTTTCAATTTTTAGAAACTTGTCTTTTGATTCAAACTTGACCTAGTCGACTTGGTCCCAATTCTAGTCGACTAACCCAGTGTAAATTGCCCAACCTAGTCGACTAACCCCCTACCCCTAGTCGACTAATGGCAGTTTCTGACTGTTGGACAGTTTCTTTTTTCTGGTGTTTTATCCAACGTTATCCAACGTTTATATATTCAAATTTGTCCTAATAACTACCCAACTAACCATAGAGTTCAGCTATAAATAGGGTTGTTATCTTAGACTAAAAACACCAATCTAAATCAAAAGTTTTCTGACCAAAACTCTATTGAAAAAAATCTATTTTCAGAAAACTGTTTTCCACTTTCAGTTTCTTCACAAATTCCTACTCTATTATGAAGATTTCTGTATGTCCACCTATAAGAGCCCTTGTTCATGATCACATACAGATTCAAGGCTTATAGGATCAATTGTAATCACTCAAAGAGGAGCATTGTACAAGAGCGTCTTCGGGTTGAAGAGAGTTTGTGCAAGGTGTTGTGGTCTTCTTGGTTATAAGAAGAGTTGTACACATTTGGCAAAGGGGATTTGTCAAGTGGTGTGCAAGGTGTTGATTTTGGGTGTATAAAGTCAAAGGATAAAGGAAAATCTCAAGCGGATGGCTTGGGGACTGGATGTAGGTCATGAGGACCGAACCAGGATAAATCTTTTGTGTTTGCATTTGCTTTACTTTCTGAGATTTAATTTCTTTTTATGCAAGTTTATTTTTATAACGCTAATATCTTTGTTTGAGTGTTGACATAATATTTTAGATCCCACAATTGGCATCATCTCGGGACCAACAATTAGTATCAGAGCCCGGTCCGGCTTACAAGCCCTGCATAGCTAGTCAACAACCATGCAAGGATGGCGATGGAGTTCCCTTCATCACTTTCAAAGAAGAACAATCTACGCAACGTCCACAGCTATTTTACGGATCCAACTACAACTATTGGAAGTATAGAATGAAGATCTACTTGCAATCGCTCAACTACGAATTATGGAACATAATAGAAGCATCGTACACATGGAACATAATAGAAGCATCGTACACCAAGCCAACAACCAACTACACCACGTGGAGTGATGATCATAAGAAGAATGCGAACATTAATGCCAAAGCGATGAATTCATTATTCTGTGCCTTAACCAAAGAAGAATTCAACCGTGTGTCTAAAGCCACTTCTGTAAATCAAATATGACACACTCTACAAGTAATACATGAAAGCACAAATAAGTTTAAGGAATCTAAAATTTCTATTCTTGTCCACAGGTTTGAACTTTTCAAAATGAAGGAGAATGAAACCATCTCAGAAATGGTTAAAAGAGTCACCGACATAATAATTCATTAGCATCCCTTGGAAAGGAATATATCCAAGTTGAAAAAGTTCGCAAGATCCTTAATGCACTCACACCAAACTGGGAGAAGAAGACAACTGTAATAGAAGAAGCGAATGATTTCTCAACAATGTCGTTAGAAAACCTTATTAGTAATCTAATGGCATATGAAGTGCAACTCGAAGACAGAAAGAAGGATGAATAACAATCTCTTTCAAAGAAGAAATAACTTGCCTTCCATGCATCCTCAGACACGGACAATTCAGATAATGATGAAGAGGAGACGGCAATGCTTTCAAGAAAGTTCAAAAAGTTCTTAAAGCAAGGTAAGTTTAAATGTTTTAATTGCAATAAAACAGGTCATATGAAGAAGGATTGCCCATTGCTCAAAAATAAAGGTAAATTCAAGAGCAAAAAGTTCAGAAAGAAGAAAGACTACCAAGCATCATGGGAAAATAGTGATTCCTCTTCATCTGACGAAGAAGAAGCAACTGAACATGTCAATATCTGTTACATGGCGCTAGAAGAAGATGAGGTACAATTTTCTGAACTCTTAGATGCATTTCAAGAATTATATAATGATCTTAAGAATGAAAAGAAAAAGAAAAAAGTTTTGTCAAAGGAAAATGAAAAACTTATTAAAGAAATTCATGTTATGTATCTCAAATTTCTTCTATAAATTCTCAAAAAGATGATTTTGAAAAAGTGATATCATCATTGGAAAAGATAACGAGAATTTATTACAAAATAATGTTTTATTGAAAAGAAAAACTATGTCTTTAAATGAAAGAATTTCTGTATTAGATAAAGACATGTCAATTTTCAAAATGAAGTATGAAGAGATTCTGAAAATATGACTAAATTTAATCAGGGAAAAGAAAAGTTAAATGATTTGTTATCATATCAAAAGATGTCACATATTCATTATGGTCATGAATTTTTTGAAAATCTACATATGTTAGTAATCTATATAATTCTTTTGTGAAAAGAAATTCTGATATTATTTCAAAAGGAATTAAGAACAAGTTCATATGGATTCCTAAAAATTTAAGCATTGTCGATAAAAATACTTATATTGCATCATACATACATGATTTATATAATTCATGCAATTATGTGTATACTAACAGATGGAAACCAAATTCAAATTGAATTTGGACTCCTAAAGGTTAATGCTTTAATCTTATGATTGGTGCCATCTAATATTTTTCTTTCAGGTACCATATAAAAAGTTTGATAAGAAAAATATTTCAAGATATATATTTTTTTGCAGGGGGAGAACACATATTTTTGTATATCTGTTATAACCTTTTTTTGCAGGGAGAGAACATATAACATATTTTCTACAGGGGGAGTATTCGTGCCACAAAAGTGTCATCATCAAAAAGGGGGAGAACGTTGGAACTTGCTTTTGATGATACATTTGTGAAGACATATCATTAGAGCTCTATCTTACAAGCTTGCTCAAGAGTTCTACATGATCAAGACTTCCCAAAGAGAGTAGCTATGGATGTGTATTGTAATATTTAATAGTTTATTAAAAGCCTTGAAACACACACACACACCACATCATAGCCCTATTAGTCGACTTATACATAGTCTAGTCGACTTGACATTTTCCCTAGTCGACTAACATTTGTCCTGCATATATACCACTCTCTGTTTGTCACTATTAGTCGACTTAACAGTCTTATAGTCGACTAATAACCTGATGTAGTCGACTTATACATTGTTCTGGTCAACTAGTTTCAATTTCCAGAAACTTGTCTTTTAATTAAACTTGACCTAGTCGACTTGGTCCCAATTCTAGTGACTAACCCAGTGTAAATTGCCCAACCTAGTCGACTAACCCCCTACCCCTAGTCGACTAATGGCAGTTTCTGACTGTTGGACAGTTTTTATTTTTTGGTGTTTTATCTAACGTTATCCAACGTTTATATATTCAAATTTATCCTAATAACTACCCTAACTAACCATAGAGTTCAACTATAAACAGGGTTTGTTATCTTAGACTAAAAACACCAATCTAAATCAAAAGTTTTCTAACCAAAAACTCTGTTGAAAAAAATCTATTATCAGAAAACTGTTTTCCACTTTCTGTTTCTTCACCAATTCCTACTCTATTATGAAGATTTTTGAAAGTTCACCTATAAGAGCCTTTGTTCACGATCACATACTAATTCAAGGCTTATAGGATCAATTGTAATCACTCAAAGAGGAGCATTGTACAAGAGCGTCTTCGGTTGAAGAGAGTTTGTACAAGGTGCTGTGGTCTTCTTGGTTGTATGAAGAGTTGTGCACATTTGGCAAAGGAGATTTGTCAAGTGGTGTACAAGGTGTTGATTTTGGGTGTACAAAGTCAAAGGATAAAGGAAAATCTCAAGCGGGTGGCTTGGGGACTGGATGTAGGTCACGAGGACCGAACCAAGATAAATCTCTTGTGTTTGCATTTGCTTTACTTTCTGAGATTTAATTTTCTTTTATGCAAGTTTATTTTTATAACGCTAATATATTTGTTTGAGTGTTGACGTAATATTTTAGATCAAACAATTGGCATCATCTCGGGACCAACACCGACTATAAATTATGACGCTTGGAGTGATGATCAAAAGAAGAATGCGAACCTTGATGCTAAAGTGATGAATGCGTTATTATGTGCCTTAACCAAAGAAGAATTCAATCGTATGTCAACAGCCACATCTGCAAATCAAATATGGCACACTCTACAGGTAGCACTTGAAGGCACAAATAAGGTTAAAGAATCTAAAATTTCTATTCTTGTCTATAGGTTTGAACTCTTCAAAATGAAGGAGAATGAAACCATCTCAAAAATGTTTACAAGGTTCACTGACATAACAAATTTCTTAGCATCTCTTGGAAAGGAATACACCAAGTCGAAAAAGTTTGCAAGATCCTTCGCGCACTCACATCAGATTGAGAGAAGAAGACAACTACAATCGAAGAAGCAAATGATCTCTCCACTATGTCATTAGAAAATCTCATTGGTAATTTAATGGCATATGAAGTACAACTGGAAGACAAAAAGGAGGATGAACAACCTTTCTCAAAGAAGAGAACTTGCCTTTCATGCATCCTCAGATACAGGCAATTCAAATGACGATGAAAAGGAGATGACAATGCTCTCAAGAAAATTCAGGAAGTTCTTGAAGAAATGTAAGTTTAAATGTTTTAATTGTAATAAAATAAGTCATATGAAGAAGGATTGCCCTTTGCTCAAAAACAAAGGAAAATTCTAGAGCAAAAAGTTCAAGGAGAAGAAAGATACTAAGCATTATGGGAAATAGTGATTCCTCTTCCTCTGACGAAGAAGAAATCACTGAACATGCCAATATTTATTTTATGGCCCAGAAGAAGATGAGGTACAATATACTGAATTCTAAGGTGCATTTCATGAATTATACAATGATTTTAAGAATGAAAAGATAAAGAATAACATTTTGTCAAAAGAAAATGAAAAACTTATCATAGAAAAATCATATTATGTTTCTCAAATTTCTTCTGTAAATTTTCAAAAAGATAATTTTTAAAAAGTTATATCATCATTGAAAAAGGATAATGAGAATTTATTACAAAATAATGTTTTATTCAAAAGAGAAACTATGTCTTTAAATGAAAGAATTACTATTTAGATAAAGACATATAAATTTTCAAAATAAAGTATGAAGAGATTTTGAACAATGTGACTAAATTTAATCAAGGAAAAGAAAAGTTAAATCAGAAAAAAATTTCACATAATCATTATGGTCTTGGATTCTTAAATCAGAATTGAAAATCTACACATGTTAGTAAAAAGAATTATAATCCATATAATTCTTTTGTGAAAAGAAATGTTGAAATTATTTCAAAAAGTATTAAGAACAAGTTCATATGGATTCCTAAAAACTTAAGCATTGTTGATAAAAATACTTATATTGCATCATACATAGATTCTATATGCAATTCTTGCAATTATGTGTATACTAACAGATGGAAACCAAATTCAAATTGGGTTTGGATTCCTAAAGGTTAATGTTTTGATCTTATTATGATTGGTACCATCTAATGTTTATCTTTCAGGTACCATATAAAAAGTTTGATAGAAAAATATTTCAAACATTTATCATATGTGTGTGTGTGTTATGATATATTTTTTGCAGGGGGACAAACATGTTTTTCTATATCTGCTATAACATGTTCTATGCAGGGGGAGAACATATAACATATTCTCTGCAGGGGGAGTTTTCATGCGCACAAAGTGTCATCATCAAAAAGCGGGAGAATGTTGGAACTTGATTTTGATGATACATTTGTGAAGCCATTTCATTGGAGCTCTACTTCACAAGCTTATACAAGAGTTCTATATGTTCAAGACTTCCCAAGGATAATGGCTATGGTTGTGTATTATAATGTTTATTAGAATGTTAAAAGCCTTAGAACATACACACATCATAAGACTATTAGTCGGCTTATAACCTTTATTAGTCGACTTATATATCCTATAGTCGACTTGACACATTCTGTAGTCGACTAACCTCTGTCCTAAAAAGATATCAACTCTCTGTTTCTTGACAGTGAACATTGTTTGTCGACTTATCCACTTTATTAGTCGACTAATACTTGTAGTAGTCGACTAATACCTTCTACTGGTCGACTGTATTCCGTTTCTAGAAACATGTCACGTGTATCAGTCTTTCCCTAGTCGACTTGCTCCCTTTTCCAGTCAACTAATATACGTAAAAATTGTCCTTCTAGTCGACTAACCCATAGACTCAAGTCGACTAATGGTAGTTTCTGACTGTTGGACAGTTTCTTATTTCTGGTGTTTTATCCAACGTTTCAAAATTCAAATTTGTCTTTATAACTACCCTAACTGACTTTCACCTATAAATAAGTATGTTGTCCAAGGCTAAATACACCAATTCAAAATACAAGTTTTCTGCCCAAAAACTCTGTTCAAAAATCTATTTTTCACAAAAATTGTTTCCACTTTCATTTCTTCACTCAATTCCTACTCCATAGTGAAGATTTCTCAGAGTCCACCTATACGAGCCCTTATTCACAATCACATACAAATTCAAGTTTTATAGGATTGATTGTTTTTACTCAAAGAGAAAGATTATACAAGAGCGTCTTCGGGTTGAAGAGAGGTTGTACAAGGTGTTATGGTCTTGGTTGTAAGAAGAGTTGTATACATTTGGTAAAGGGGATTTGTCAAGTGGTATACAAGATGTTGATTTTGGGTGTACAAAATCAAAGATTAAAAGAAAATCTCAAGCTGGTGGCTTGGGGACTGGATGTAGGTCAAGAGGACCGAACCAGGATAAATCTCTTGTGTTTGCATTTGCTTTCTTTTCTGAGATTTATTTCCTTACTTGCAAGTTCTTTATATTTAACGCTAATATCTTTATTTGAGTATTGACGTAATATTTTAGATCCTATAATTGGTATCAGATCGGGACCATATTACTAGGATTTTGGGGCAAATATTAATTCGGATAAGACCAATCTGGTATACTTGGTTGGTTAGAGTTATGTAATGTCGGGTTGGTAATATCCGAATTGAAAGAGGTTGGGGTGAAATATGGATTTACGTTATAATCAGAATAATTGTAATTATAATCCATTTTCACAAGAACAAAATAAGCAAACAAATAAACAAACAAGAAAATAAAAAAAACTAGCCTATGTTAGGGTTGAGCTTAGACCTAGACGACTCCTAACTGTGGATTATCCACAAGAGGCATATTCCAGAGCCTGACTACAAGTTAATCGGCCAGGTAGGGGCAAGATTGGTGGAGGTATCCGTGCCTAACCAACGGGCCTAATTATGCCAAACCACCAGCCTTCAGAGTTTCGTCCCTCAATCCCTATCTTTAGACACTGATTTGGTAAGAGTTAATTTCTAACAACTTCCCCTTTAGGTCCCTATTTGAGCCCGAGATGTCCCTAGGGCAAACGTCTACTCAATTTTATGTTAGGCTGGGTTAGTGAGTGAGGAGATGGTTTTTGGGCTAAGGAAAGGTAATGACTTCCCCACCTTATCTTGTTTAAGGATATGCCCTTAGTCTTTTTAGTTCAGTGCACAAGTATAAAACAAAAGGTAATATTCAAGCAATATGAAGCACTCAAATATGTTTCCTAAAGTATATGCAATGCGCACATACCTTTGCTCCAGCACTCTTCAACAGTAATGTAAAGAAACGAAATAGACAGATGTCTTAAGATGCAAGACTCTAAACGTTTTTTAGCATTTACGAAGCAGCAAGTTACTGTTGATTAGAAACATGTACAGAGTGAGTTAAATAGATAAACTAACAACTGCAGATAGTTAAATCTCTAAAAATCAAGCAATCTCTAAGAAACTATAGTTAGTAGCTCACCACAATTGTGGGCTCTGATTCTCTGCCTTCTTGGGCAGAGACATAGAATAGCAATATGTCTGCAGCTCCTAGTTTTCTGTAGTTAGCCCATGTACACCAAAAGAAAGAAGAAAAAGGGATTAATTTGTTGAAGTAAATTAAAAAGAAAGAAAAACTTGCAGTCCCTCCCCGGCAACGGCACCAAAATTTGATTAAGCCAAACCTGCACAAAGAAAATGCAGAAATTTAAAACAGTGCTAGGTCCTCAATTTTGCCGTGTAGCCTAGGGCTAACTTATCGTGACCCACAGGGAGGGACAGTGATGGAAGCGTTGTGTAAGTTTCTCTCTTTTAATTTATAAAAACTAATTAATATTTATCTTCTTAATTTTATAAAAGTAAAATAAAATTATTATGTTAAGTTAAGAAGGAGAAGGTAGAAGAAGAGATTGTTGTGTTATTGTTTTATTTATAAAAAAGGGAAGACTAAAAAAAACAAAATTATAACACTAAACTAATGAACTGAAAAAGAAAACAAAAAGAGTACTTACCTCTACTATTGAATCATAATAAAGACTTACCTCAGCATGAAGTAAAGCAAAGCAAATAGAAAGAGTAACTTGAATACGGTGTTTGGCCAGCTTGAGTACGATGAAGAAAAGTGGGAAAACTTTATTGATGTCACCTTCAATATAAGTCTCTTGAAAAAGAATTATGATAGTGTCACTTTACAATAATTCTTCCTTTCTTTTCTAATGTTACTCTCCATAACTTAAAAGAAAATAAAAAAATAAAAATTACATTGAAGAAGAAAAGAAAAACCTAAACTAAAGCTCTCTCTCTGAGATGGTGCCCTTTCTGCCTTTGAGGTATGAGGGTATTTATAGGAGAAAACTAGAGTGATAGAACGCGTATGAAGATAAGAAGAGCTGTATATTTCTGAATTTGAATTCTCCCCTTATCTCCAAATTTGATTTGATTTATCCAGAAATTCAATTCTGATCTACAGCTTGTTGGTGTGTTGATTACTAAATATCACTTATCAAATGATAGAATTTGAACGAGTGATCTACAGAAGAATTGTAGCCCTTTAAGTCTTCTTTCCGTAGCATTTTTAATCATTAGATTTGAATTTCTGTAGCAAAAGTTGTGATAACAATGCTAAGCTATATCCAGCCTAAATCTGAATTTAATACTTCATCTCATTCATTAATCTTCTCTCTATCCATTTATCCTCTTTGATTTTTAGTTTGTCTTCTAAAATTGATAAGATATATATTTTATCTTCAGCGAAACAGATAGGGTCCTCAAACAATCCATTTTTCTCTTAAAATTAGATAATATTATCTTATCAGATGTATCAAGTTTTCAGATAAGATAGTTTCTAGAACCTTTGGATTTGAATCGATCCCCTTTCTTTTAAACTTTTGAATTTTATAGGATAAATTTCATAATTATCTTCTATCATACCCTGCATGAATTAGGACATTAAGACAAATTATTTGCAATATTCATTACAAAATATATGTAGGAATGTAATAATATTTATGCAATATATGTGTCCAAACAATATGTCCAATTTATATTGCAATGCTACTTGTTTAATGCTTTCAATGAGGATTCTAGATTATGGCAATGAAGATTAGGCCATGTCTCTTTTGACCATCTATCTAGAATTAACACTAAGGAAGTGGTAAAAGGTATTTCTTACTTGAAATTTAAAAAGGACCGCATTTGTGATGCGTGCCAACTTGAGAAACAAACAAATTTATCTTTCAAAATAATCAAGAATATCATGACATCAAGGCCATTAGAGTTAATCCACACGGATTTGTTTGGTCCAACTAAAACTAAGAGTTTAAATGGAAACCGTTTTGCTTTTTTTTTGGTTGATGATTATTCTCATTTTTACATTGGTTTTCTTTTTGGAACAAAAAGATCATGCTTTTTCACATTTTCATGGTTTTAGAAAAAGAGTTAAAAAAGAAAAAGGTTTTTTGATTTTGCGCATAAGAAGTGATAGAGGTGGTGAGTTCATTAACCATTCTTTTATCACTTATTATAAATAAAATGGAATTAGGCATGAACTATCTTGTCCTAGAACTCCACAACAAAATAGAGTAGTTGAAAGAAAGAATCATGCTCTTCAAGAAATGGTTAAGATAATGATTAATGAATATGGACTCCCTCAATATTTATGGGCCCAGATCGTAAACACTTCATGTTACATCTCAAATAGGATTTATCTTTGTAAAAATTTTTCCAAAACTTCATTTGAAATTTACTATTTGAAAAAGGCTAATGTTTCTTCCTTCAGAGTTTTTGGATGTAAATGTTTTATTTTAAACACAAAAGGTAACTTAAGAAAATTTGATGCAAAATCTTTTGAAGCTATTTTTGTTGGTTATTCCAACACTAACAAGACTTATAAAATCTTCAATAAATCTACTTTGACTATTGAAAATTCTATGCATGTTAAGTTTGAAGAATCCAATGCTTTTGTTAAGAATATTGTAGAGATTATTCTTTAGGTGAAGGCATGGAGAAAATAACCTTGAAGGACTCACCCATCCAAAAAAATAAGCTAAAACTTGATGAATAAGGTGAAGTTCATGAGGGTGAAGTGGCTCCAACACAACCGCTTCCAAAAGATCAGAGATATGCTACAAGTCATCCCAAGAAACTCATCATAGGTGATGTATCAAAGGGGTAAACAATCGCTCTAAACTCCATAATTTTTGTGGCCATTTTTCTTTTATTTCTCATTTAGAACCAAAGAACATCGTTGAAGCTGAGGGTGACTCATTTTGGTTGCTTGCTATGCAAGAAGAGCTCAATCAATTTGAGCGCAATCAAGTTTGGCACCTTATTCCTAGACCCCTTGATAGACCAACCATTAGTACTAGATGAATTTTTAGGAATAACTTGGATGAGTCAGATATTGTTGTTAGGAATAAATCTATGTTAGTGGCCCAAGGTTACACCAAAATTGAAGGTATCAATTTTGAAGAACCTTTGCACCCGTAGCACGGCTTGAAGCCAAATGGATTATACTTGCCTTTGCTTCTTTTAAAGATTTCAAACTTTTTTAAATGGATGTCAAAAGCGCATTTTTAAATTGTTTTATTGAAGAGAAGGTGTATGTTGAACACCCCCTAGGTTTGTTGATGTTACACATTCGGATTTTATTTTTAAATTAGACAAAGCTTTATATAGTTTAAAACAAGCTCCAAGAGATTGGTATGAAAGACTTTCAACTTTTTTTATTTCAAATGATTTTGTGAAAGGTAAAGTACATACCACTTTATTTACAAAGCATGTAGATGATGATATCCTAATTGTTCAAATTTATGTTGATGATATTATATTTGGATCTACTATTAAAAAGCTTCGTAAAGATTTTGAATCACGAATGAAGAATGAGTTTGAGATGTCTATGATGAGCGAGCTAAACTACTTCCTTGTACTCCAAATTCCGCAAATGAGTGATGAGATTTTTATAAATTAAGACAAATACATAAGGGAACTCATCAAGAAATTTGGGCTTGTAGATGCAAAATCAAGCAAGACTCCTATGGTTACCACAATAAAACTTGACAAGGATAAATAAGGCATAAATGTTGACATTAAACTCTATGGGAGCATGATTGATAGTTTACTTTATTTAACGGCTAGTACGTTGGATATTATGTTTAGTTTGTGTTATGTTCTAGATTCCAATCTTGTCCTAAAGAGTCCCACTTGATTTCTATAAAATGCATTATTCGATTTCTTAAGGGCACTATTGGAATGAGTTTGTGGTATCTGAAGACCGGAAAATTTTTCATGACGAATTTTTTGGACGCTGACTATGCTGGTTGTAGAGTGGATAGGAAAAGCACAAGTAAAACTTGTCAGTTCGTAGGAAATTTTCTTGTTTCATGATCTTCCAAGAAATAAAATTCTGCAGCCCTCTCAATAGCCGAGGCGGAGTATGTTGCGGCTGGGGCTTGTTGTGCACAAATCCTTTTGATGAAACATACTCTCGTTGACTATGATTTGCATTATGATCATCTGAAAATATTTTGTGATAATACTAGTACGGTTCATATAACTAATAATACAAATCAACATATAAAGACAAAGCACATAGAAATTCGATATCACTTTTTTGGAGATCACTATGAGAAAGAAGATATTGAAATTGATTATGTTTCAACTGATTTTCAACTAGCAGACATTTATACTAAGCCACTTGATTTTAACAGATTTTCTTCCATTTGTGGTGAACTAAATGTTTCTATTATAGATTCATGAGTTTTAATTATTTTGAAATTTGTGTTTGTTTTAAAAAAAAAAATTTGCTTACCATTTTTGATGCATGACAAAAAGGAGGAGGAGCATTAAGTATTTATTGGTATTTATTGATTGGTATTTATTGAGTATTATCGAGTATTTATTGGTTTTTAGTCCTAGTTTTTTTATGCTCATATGCAATGCAATTTTATAAATATTATTACAAACTTTCATATATGCATTCATTTGACATGTTTAAATTGACTTTTAATCGTTATAGTCATATTTATATCTTGTACTTGATATATAAGCATAACTTGAGGGGGAGTTGTTTTAAAGCTCTTTCCTTTTATTTCTTTTAAATAGCTTATATGTTTTGTCATCATCAAAAAGGGGGAGATTGTTGGCCCAAAGGTTACAATCACCGTTTTGTATTTTGATGATAACAAAACATATATAGTTATTTAGTACTAATCAAGTTCAACTGTTTTAAGTGTGTTTCAGGTTTCAAGAAGATATAATAGATTTCTTTCTCTAAAAGAAGGTGTTGATGGCTCAAGGGTATTCAAGAAGGAGATTGGAGCTCAAAGCACTCAACGTCACTAGCGGAGAAGCCTGCTTGAAGATACTTATAGTCATTTAGAATCTTGTAAGAACATAGTGTGTTAAAGTATAGAATATAGATTTGATGCTCAAAGATATACACACACAAAAATACATGTTTTCGAAAATACAATTTATTATGTATTGGTGTTTGACATGTTTGATTTTGATACATGATTACACATTTCCTCAAATTTATATCTCAGTTTTAGAACATGTATCTACTTGCCCATACATGTTTTCCCCTTCAAATCCATACAAAATCATTTACAAAATTTTAATAGTTCCAAATTGACCTTGGTACTGTCTTGGCCTAGGTCAACCGACCGGGCGGTTGCCCGTGCCTATTTCAGGCCAGAACGGTCAACAAACTTCTGGAAGAGGAGTGTGCATGTTTGTGCACGTTCACAGTCAACTGACCGGTCAACTGCTCTCCCCTATAGTTGACGATAGGTCGACTGACTATAATGATTTTAGTCTCGGTTAAAACCGGTCAACCGACCGGTCGATCGATAAACAACTGTCAAATTTTTTAAATAGGCCAGTCGACGGGGCGGTCGACAAGCATACTGTCAAAAAGGCAGTAATGGTCAGATTTCAATTTTTTGTATTTAACATGTTTTAAAACGTGGTGATTTGAATTCTGAGGGTCAAATTCTTCCCATTATGACCTGGTAAACAATTCTAAATATGTTTACCAGGTCACTGGGATTGGATTTAATACACAACAAATTTTCTTGAAAATCAAGTTTGCTTTCAAAGTGAAAATTTTCAAAGTTTTTTTTCTATGGTTTAAATTCTAAAGTTTTTAATTGAGTTTTCTGCTCTTATATTCTCTCTCGATTTTGATTTCTACTCTCACATACATCCTTGAGGTTCAAATTTACATTTTACATTATATGAATTTGTAAGAGAGTTGTAAGAGAGTGTTTTGTGATCTCTTGATCACCAAGTGCTTGTAATCTCAATGGGCTTTGTGCTACCTCTTGTGTGGAGGATTGAGTTGGAGAGTTGTGTACTTCAAGTGGTTGTAATTTCTTATTACAAGGTCTCTTTGAGAAGAACCATTAGTGGATGGTGAAATCCTTCACAGTGGCGAATGCGGGGACGTAGAGCAGTGGCTTGAACTTCGAAACAAATTTTTCTTGTTTGAAATTGCCTTATTGCCTCTATTTCATTTACTTGATTATTATTCATTCATTTTGTCGATCTTTACTCATCTCAATAAGAAAACAATTGAGTACCTTAACTCTTATCTAGAGGATCATGAGGAGAAGTTCAGAGCCCTTCATGGGGAATACGGCTTCATTTCTTATTTTGAGTGATCCGCTTGCATCATTTATTATAAATTATCAAGTATTTGTATTTGATTAACATTACACCTATTGATTAAGGTTTTACCTGCACATAAAAATCCAGAATTTCGTAACTTAAGAATAAAATGTGCAAACACTCAATTCTACCACTATGGCAAGTGGCTATGCAGGTCGTGATCCACAAGGAGGGACTAGCGATGGAAGATTTTTTAGCAAGTTTTCTTTTAAGTTACAATCAATGGTTAAAGATCTTCTTTTAGTTCTTTAAGTGGAAAGAAAAATAGGTTAAAGTTAAGTTAGAAAGAAAGTGGTAGATTGAGAAGGTGGAGAAAATAGAAAATGGATATATATACAAAGAAATTGAAAAGAGTGATAAAAGAGTTGAGTGTTGATGGTGTTTGTGATCTAAACTAAAGAATTAAAAGAAACTAAAACCTAAAAAACTTACTTACCTCTTCGGAGCCTGCTTACCTTTGACCCGTATCGACGATATATCTTTGTTTGAAGGTGAGCGAAGTATGACAAATAGGATCTTCCCCATTCCCGATTTACACTATGAAATGAAGGGGCAAGCTACACTACCATAGAAATGGATATCCATCACCATCAGCCATCAACAGTACTTGCAAGGGCAAGGCAACTTCGAGGCTATCAGATTTATTTGTATCTACAAACACAGAAGAGGGAAGCAAACAAAAAACAAAATAGAAAAGAAAAGAAAATTTCAATTCAATTCAAATAACAATGAAAGAAAAGATTACTTACACTGGTGTCACCCTCAGTACAAGCTTGTTCTCATTCCTCCATGAAAGTCTTCTCTTCTCTCAGTTATATAAATAAAATAAATTACATAAAAGAAAATAAAAAACCTAAGTTGCAAACTATAAAATAGCCTAAATTCTACTCTCTGCTTGGTCCTTTCCTCTGGTCTCTGAAAAACCCAGATTTATAGGCAAAACCCAACGGGGAGGAGCTTACGAAGATAGGGGGAGCAAACGCTCCCCCAACGGAGTCAACAAAGCTATGAAAACATGGCCAAAGCCGCATTTTTGCGGCCTGGGTGTGGTCAGGTGGCCACACCTGGGGGTGTACAACTCTGGTTTTGTGATTTGATTTTATCTGGTTCTGGAATCCCCTTTTCAGCTCCTGGATTTGACGAAACTGTCTTTGATCTTTGGCTTTAACTAATTAATTTTAGAAGATTTGTTTTAACAGGTTTTCAACTTCCGTGATTTGCCATGATCTGCCCTGATTTTCTGATTTTGAATTAATTCTGAATTAAATCAGAATTTTGATGGGCTTTTCGGCTCATTTCTCTTTCCTTTCCTTTAGCAATAGGCCTGCATATAAATTAGACAATAATTAGGATTAAAAGCAAAGTTTATTATATAATAAGTATGAGAATGTGACAATTAATGTGCAATATCAGCGACCGATCACACCCCCATACCTATCTCTTGCTCGTCCTCGAGCAAAACAGCAAAGCTAAACCAAAAATTATTAGACCACTTTCGTAGGTCACGCGATTGCACTGAGCATGTGCAACAAGCCGTTAAACCTCTAGGTTTCCCCTAGAAGACAAGTTTTGCCTCGTGAGGGTTTGAAGTGGATTGCACCCATAAAATCCATAAAGAAAGAGAGAAATGTTACTATTTTGAAAAACATTTTGAAAGAGAAAATATTTGAAATATTATTATAAGAACTAAGTAATCTATAAGTTATAGAAAAATTAAATTTTTCATTCCTATATTTAGTCTCTTTTAAAAAATTTTTATCAATCAATGTAAGAAGTCAAATTGTGCTTCTCATCTAGTCGATTACTTTACCCTAAGTCATATGCACCTTCGTGACTGTGAAATTTTGACTAAGGGTTCTTTAACTCTAACTATTATGCCTTATTTATTTATTTATTTTTGATGGCATTATTCTTTAGTTCTATTAGGCTTTCTAATATGCCCATGTAACGAGCCTTTAATCGGTAACTCCCAAACAAAACGGTCTTAGGGCACCAGGTGAGAAGACACCCCAAGGACTTAAGGACTCGAGCAAACAATGCCACAAAACTAAGAATTTTATTATATGAACCGCCTTTATGCGTGAATACTTATGCTTTATGAGGCTCAAATACCCAGCTTAATCAGAGGATTTATATATATATATATATTCTTTTTTCTTTTTTTTTATATGGCATGAGAATCTTTTTTTTGAACCCTAAGTGTGAGTGTATAAAGCATGCATATATTATCAAGATAAAGATCAAGACCAAATTACTTTCACAAATTTTATTCCTAACCTTAGAAATCAAACAAATAATCTTATTTTGATCAAGTATAAGAAATCCTAATTATGATTCTCCTATTCCTTAAAATTGACTTAATTTCTTACAAAAAATATGTCAAAATATTGTTTCTATTTTCAAAAAGTTTTTAAAAGTAAAAAAATGTTAATAATAATTTTTTTAATAATAAAAGAAAACCAAAGTTATGTTAGAACCTTCCCCCACACCTATCTCATGCATTGTCCTCAATGTATAAATTAATGCATAGGTGCATGAAAAAGAAGAAAGGGAAGGTAAATATTACCTTAAGGTGGTGGTTCCGGCGGTGATCTGATTGGTCAACAAATGCTGCCCAATCTAATTTGCGTAGAGTTCGGAGGAACCCAATAGAAACCTCTCTAATATAACCCACTAAAATGATGTATATACGAATGATTTTTATTAAGAATTTTACCCCATCTAATTTTCGTATTTTCAAAAAAATTTCAGAGTCATTATTATCAACACCCCTGTCCCAAAATGGAGTATGAAAAGATGGAATGATTGATCTTGAAGCAGGAAGGGCATGAACTATAATTGACTCAGGAAAATGACTGAAGTTAAGTAAAAGTTTAGGAGTCAAATTTGTTCAGGAAGCGGGTCTAAATCAAGAAGTTGAAACTAAAGTCCATATTCATTTCCCCATAATGGAATGTGACTTTCTAAGATTAGTGATTCAAGTTCAAGAATGACAGGTATGGGAATCAAAACTTATTCTAAAGTATTTCTCAAATCAGTTAGCAAAACAGGAATCAATATTGATTCAAAAATTTGAACTGGATCACAAATTTGAGACTCAAGGTCACATTCCTCATTGAGTTCAATTTATAAAAATGAGAACTTATCAATTTGTCAATAAGACTTTCAAAAGTATGAAACTGGTCAAGTTTAATATGATGATCATAAAGATTGGTGATTAAATTTCCCGATGGACAGGCACAAAATCCAATGTGGACTCTGGAGAGAAGGATTGAAATCAGTGAAGACACCGGAGTCATTATTGAATCAGGAAGTAGAATTGAATTACCAAGTTGAGGTTCAGGATCATATTCATTCTCAAGTTCAATTCAGGAAAGGGATAACTTGCCAAAATATCTATATGATTTTCAAATTTAGAGTTTGGGTAAGTTCAAATGGGTGTGCTGAAATGGAATCTTGTTTTCCAGAACAACATGATTCTTAGCTTTAAGAGAATGGTTAGCGACATCAGGAATGGTCAAAGGGTGAGAATGGAGAGTTTTGACCATTATATCTATGTTATGATTATGATTGATTTGAGCCTGAGTCATGGCTTCAAGCTGCTTTTCATAATCGATTGGTTCATCATTTTATTGTGATTGGACTTGAAAAGATGAAGTTTTATTTTAGAATTTGTAGTGAAATTGTGAGTCAATCTTATTTTATAATTGTTGCTTGGACTCACGCATACTCATTTCCAAGATTGATGGTTTTCTCTTTTGAACTAGTGGAACTGAGTATGAATCTTGAAAATATTGTGGAATTGGGGAGGCTTGAAATTTTCGTGCAGCCTCTTGCATGACTTCTATACTCTTTTCTAGCTTGAATTTTTCTTCAATCGGTTGGTCTAGAAAAGGAGTATAGAAAGCAAAATCAGGGAATGAATACTGTGAAAATTGTGCACAAGGTGGATAAGGAGGACAAGTTAGTTAAAAATTGGACTCGGGGGAGGTGAATTCCTATTGACTCTGTGAAGAGTTAGATATTTTAGAAATTATGGTCATAAGATTTGGGACATGGGTTCTATTCATTCGGATAAATCTAACCCGACGTATTGGGTTGGTTCATATTGTAAAAATTCTGGTTGGAATTATCCGAGTCAAATGGGGTGAAATATGGATTAAATTGAAAAAATTATTGTTATAAGCCATATCACACAAGAATTATCAAAATCAAATTACGAGAAACAAACAAATAAACAAATAAAAAGAAAAAAATCTAATCAATTTAGGGTAAACCTTAGACCTAGACGACTCCTAACTGGTTAGACTGTCCACATGAGATAATTGACGAATCTGATCACAAGTTAATCGGCCAGGTAGGGACAAGATCAGTGGGAGGTATCCGTGCCTAAGCAATGGGCCTAATTATGCCAAATCACCAACCTTTAGGGTTTCGCCCCTCAATCTCAAAACTTTGACACAGATTTGGCAGGAGTCAAATTTTAATCAACTTTCCCCTTAGGTCAGTCTCCTATTGAGTCTGAGATTTCCCTAGGGCTAACGTCTACTCAGTTTTAGTTAGGCTTGGGTTAGTGAGTGAGGAGATTGTTTGTGGTCTAAGGGAGGGTATTGACTTTCCCACCTTATCTTGTTTATAGGACAAGCCCTTAAGTTTGATTATGCAAAGTGTGCAGGATATATAAAAGTAACATTTAAAAAGCAAATAATCACTCAAGAATGTTTCCTAGACTATATGCTATGCATACGTATCTTTTGCTCCAGCACTCTTCAACAGTAATATAAAATGCAAACGAATTAGACACATGCCTAAATGCAAACTCTAAACCATTTTTAGCATTTAATAAACATCATTTTACTGTTGAGGTTAGAAGTATGTACAGTGAGACAAATAAGGAAATAATAGTTACAGAATTTTAGCTTTACAATTTCAGCCAACCTACAAAATACAGGTTAGTAGTCACTCAGGTTTCCACTGAATGTAGCAAATCTGAGGGCTTCTGGGCTCTACTTGCTAGAGCAGAGTCAAGGGCTACTTATATGTCCACTGTAGCAAAGATTTCCTTGTTAACCTGTACACCAAGTACAAAGAAGAAACTTAACCAAAAATTAAAATCTAAAAAGAGAACAATTTACCGTCCCTCCCCGGCAACGGCGCCAAAATATGATTGAGATTTTTCCTCCACACAAAAATGCAGAATTTTAGAACTTAAGAATAGATGTGCAAGTACTCTGTTCTATTGTGATTGAGACAGGAATATAATAAAGAAAGGGTTAAAGTTAAAAAGTTCTCAGTCTCATCTTAATGTAACCGCATAGCAAGGGCAAGGGCTAGACAGGTCGATCCACAGGGAAGGATGCGATAGAAGCTTCTCCTAACGAATTCTCTAACAATTAGCTTGTAAAAGAAGAAATTATGATTGTAAGCAAATATTTTAAATAGAAAGAACAAGTATAGCCAACTAATCATCTACCAGAACCAAACACTAGTCTATCAAGAATAAATATCATGTTAAACTTATAAAGATTACCCCTAAATTATTGTTTCAAATCTAAGAAAGAAAAGTAAGAAAGAGATTAAATCCTATTGGCAGTACACTAAATAAAACTAAATATTGGTTTATCAAAATCCCAATGTATAGTTTAAGGGAAGCAGTCTTAACTTAACATTAAACCATCAAAGCATCCAAGTATAAACAAAGAATAATTATTAAATAGTATACCATAAATCTAGCTTAACTCAATTCATGACTAATCTTCAAGAATTATTATTTACTTACCTTAGGGTTTTTAACATGCATAGCGTACAATCAATTTATCTTCATAGATCTAGGTTTTAGTTCGTGAAGAGATTAGCAAACTGCTAAAGAATTAGTTACACATAATTATGGTAGAATTTAGCATGGTATTTAAAGATTTCATAAAAGAGATAAAACTGGAATAAAAGAGACACAAATTAAAATAGCAGAGAGATTGAAAACGAATAATGACCTTTTATTGAATCTGTCACCAACTCAGTTAAAGCCTTCTCCTTTTTTCAACTCTTATTCAAAGTAAAAAAAACTAGAAAAATACAAATAAATTCAGAATGAAAGAGGATCTAAAGGAAACCTTAGACTTGAGCTTCTGAGATATGCCCTTCCTCTGTTACTTTACAGGGGTATTTATAGGAGAAAACCAGAGGGATAGGAAGCATATAAAGATAGGAGGACTAAATATTTCTGAATTTAAATTCTCCACTTATCTCCAAACTTGTTTTGACTTATGCAGAATTTTATGTAGAAATTCAATTCTGATTTATAACTTGTTATCATGTTAATCACTGAATATGGCTTATCAAATGGCTGAATTGGAAAAGTATGATAAACGTAAGATTGTAGTCCTTCAAATCTTCTTTCTGGAGCATCTTGAATCATCAGATTTGAGTTTCGATAGAGAAAGTTATGATTGAAAAACTAAAGAGTGTCCAGTCGGAATCCGAATTAAATTCAGATTTTCTCTCCCTTATCTTCATCTTGTGGTGCAAGCAAAATAGAAATCCATGTCTATCTTTAATTAGGACGATGATTCATCTTGTTTATCCTTCTCCTCCTCTAGGTTTTAAATCAAATTAATTTAAAACCCAAATTTAAATGAGATAGAAAAGATGTTTCCTTTATTTTCTCAATTAATCTTTATTTTCATATTTGTTGGCTTTTGGCTTCTTTTGGGCTTTCTCTTAAGCTTTCTTGGATCATGGAGGCCTGCACATTATTAAATAATAAAGAATTAAATAGTAATGTTTTATAAAAATTAAGTACGAAAATATGAATGAAAAAATGCATTTTTGATGACCAATCACACCCCCCACAGCTATCTTTTTACTCATCCTCAAGTAAAATAAAAAATAAATAATAAAAAATAAAAAACTAATCTATCTATCCTAATATCACTTTTGTAGGTACCACGATTGTAATTAACATATGTAACAAGCCTTTAAACCTCTAGGTTGCCCCTAGAGGACGAGTGTTGCCTCATGAGGGTTTTCAGTGTATTACACGACAAAATCCATAAAGAAAGAGAAACAAAGTGCTAGTATATTTGAAAACACATTTTGAAAGAGAAAAATATTTGAAGTATTATTGTAAGAGTTAAGTAATCTATAAGTTATAGAAAACTGAATTTTTCATTCCTACACTTGGTCTTTATTTGAAAACTTGTTATCAATCAAGGTCGGGAGTCAATTTGAATTTCTCATCTAGTCTATTATTTTACCTTAAGTCATATGCGTCTTGGTGACCGTGAAATTTTGACTAAGGATTCTTTAACTCTAACTCTTATGCCTTATTATTATTTTCTTTTCTTTTCTTTTTAATTTTATCCTTAGTTCTATTAGGCTTTCTCATCTGCCCATGTAAGGAGCCTTTGATCGGTGACTCCAAAACCAGACGGTCTTAGAGCATCGGGTAAGAAAACACCCCAAGGACATAAGGACTCGAGCAAACAAGGCCACAAAACTAAGAATTTTATTATGTGAACTGCTATTAGGCGTGAATACTTATGCTTTATGAGGCACAAATACCTAGCTTAATCAAAAAATTTTGGTATATTATATAGATATATATATTATATTATTATTTTTTCCCTTCAAATAAGTCATAAGAATCTTTGTTTTTGAACCCTAAGTGTGTGAGTGTATGAAGCATGCATATTTCATCAAGGTAAAAATTAAGACTAAATTACTTTTTTTCAAATTTTCTTCCTAACCTTAGAAATCAAACAAATAATCTTATTTTGACCAAGTATAAGAAATCCTAATTATGATTTTCCTATTCCTTAAAAATAACTTAATTTCTTACAAACAAATATGTCAAGATATTGTTCTCTTTTTAAAAAGTTTTTTATAAATAAGAAAAAAATTTATAAAGAAAAAATAAAATGTTAAGTTTTTTTACATTTTTATTTTTGAAATAAAAGGAAAACCTATATTATGTTAGAGCCCTCCCCCACACCTATCTCACGTATTGTCCTCAATGTATGAATGAAATGCATCAATGCATGAAGTAAAGTGTAAAAAGAGATAAAAATATATAAGAATAATATATAAATATATGGACAACACATCCATCTCCCTCGCCTAGATTTTTTTTAGGATTCATCCCTCTAGCTCATTTTTTATCATTCTAATGGGTTCTCTTTATAGGGCACAATGGGGAGGCTAATGTTTTCATTTTAGTTTTCTTCCTCCGCAATCTCGTCTTCCTTAAGCTCTTCTCTCATATGTCCACATCCATTATTCAAAAATTGATTACCATCACACCTTTCAGCTAGAATTTTCTCACTATGAATGCCTAGGAATTCTAGCTCAGTTCCATATATCTTCTCAAAACTTAAAACAATACTTTCCCCTGGAAGTGTATAATTAAATAAAATATCCCTAATCGGTTCAACCAAACACATGAATTCTTTTTCAAAGAGGTTTTCAAAGGTTAAGTCAATTAGAGGTTCTTGAATTATATTCTCATGTGATATATTATTGATTAGTTCATCGACGTAAAGACACTCAAATCAAATTTTTTTTTTAAAGGGGACTTTAAAATTAGAATCTCCAATATGTGTCTTCTCATTAATATAATCGCACTTATCCTCAAATAATTCATCAAGAAATAGAGAATCATTCTCTATACCTTCACTTTCTTCTTCACAATTGTTCTCAATAAAGTTTACCTCAACGTTTGGTCTTTTGTCTTACGAAATTATTTTTCTAGGTTAAAGACATTGACCTCTTTATTCATGTCTCCAAAGGTCAACCTCATTGATCCGTTCCTATAATTTATGATCGCATTTGCAGTTGCAAGGAACGGACGCCCTAAGATAACGGGAGTTTGAGACCTGGGAGTGGATACAGGTTGGGTCTTAAGAATAATAAAATCTACTGGGTAGATAAACTCCCCAACCCGGGTAAGGACATCGGTAATTTCTCCTTTGGAAATTTCTACAGACCGGTCAGCTAATTGGATTGTAACTTTATCGCCCAACCCAAGTTCTTGATAGACTAAGAAAGGGAGTAAGTTGATACTTGCTCCCTGATCAAGAAGTGCATGATTAATTGCAGTTTGACCTATTGTGCAAGAAATCGTAGGGCAACCGGGATCCTTGTACTTGACAGGGATTTGATCGGACAATAGCTCACTAATGTGAGTGGCTAGAAAACCTTCTTGGGCACATTAGTCTTTCTCTTCTTGGTGCACATGTCCTTAAGAAATTTAGCATAGCAAGGGACTTGTTGGATTGCATCAAGAAGAGGTACATTGATCTTGACTTGATTAAAAATCTCACGTACCTTATCCATTTGCGTACTTTGTTTGTTTTAAACCTATTTCGGTAGGGTGCTATAGGCGTATTTACATTTTCATCTGACTTGTCTTTTTTAGTGTTGTCGGAGTTAAGTTGAGGTGGAGTGGGATTAGGATAGATGAATGCTTGTTTTGAACTTGATGGTGTCGATACTTGGTTATCAACTTGTTTTCCCAATCGCAATGTGTGAATCAAATTACATTGGTTCATGTGATACTCTTGACACAAGTGAGCTTGACTAGAGTACCTAAGGTTTGCTACTGGCTGACTAGGTAAAGTTCCTTTGGGCTTTTCACTTAGGGAACCGGCTAACTGACTCATTTGGACCTCTAACCTCGATATGGCTTGTCCTGTGTTTTGCATGAAAGATGCAAGAATCTTCTCAAAATGGTTGAGTTCTTTTCAAAGTAGGGACCTTGGGGAACTTGGTTGAGAAATATTTGTTGATAATTGAAAAAATTAGGCTGATGGTTGAAAGATGGGAATTGTTTATTTTAGCTCTATGAGAAATTCGGGTGATTCCTCCATCTAGAATTATAAGTTGAATCGTAGGCACTACTGGCGGACCTTGTGAAGGCTGCATTCATATGCTCGGGCATCGTTTAATTAGCTAAAAAGCCGGGATATTCCTCGAACACATGGTTCATGGCTTGACAATAAGTACAACCCGTCGAAGATATTGGGCTGACTTGGTTTACCGAGACTGGCTCTTTAGTGTCTAGAGTTTTTAATCTTCGCATCACAGCAGCTAGTTTAGCTTCGGTAGCTATGTTTGCCTCATTGGAATGGACAACTCCTTTAGAAGAACTAGGGTCATTAATCCTAAATTTTTCTGGAGTTGGTTCCCGTTGGATGGTCTTATCAGCCAAATCTTCATTTAATAACCATCCTTCATCTTCGTTCTTTTTCAAAAATTCTCCTAGGCATATTGATTCTATTAGGGTTTTCGTTTGATATTCTAATCCATCATAAAGAGCTTGACAAATTCGCCATTCTCTATCCCATGGTGAGGGCATTGGGAAAGGAGGTCTTTAAAGCGTTCGAAGTACTTCCAAAAAGGTTCATTAGCTGTTTGCTTAAACTGCATGATGCTTTTCCTAATTTACACAGTCTTGTGAACGGGATAGAACTTCTTCAAAAAGGCCTTTATGAAATTATCCCACGATGATATGGAACCAGCTTCTAGACTGTAGAGCCATTTCTTTGCTAAGTCTTTCAAAAAAAAATGGGACAAAACGTAACTTAACGGCGTCTACTCCTAGGTTGAATATTTTCATCATTAGACATACTTCCTCAAGCTCCCTTATGAAAAAGTATGCATTCTCAGATTCAAATTCATGAAACTTGGAAGAGTGTTGATGTATTACGGTTTCAGCTCAAATTGGTTGTCTCCCACATCGGGGAGCCGAATGCAAGATGGAAGAGAGGTCCTAATAGGATAGAAGCTATCTTGCAGTGATGGTGGTTGTGCCATATATGAATTGGGTTTTAGTTCGGGTAGTGAATTGTTCCTAATTAGTCTAGATGTGACTCGGTCTCTCGACCAAGCTGACATAAACAAGTAAGTTCACCCAATCAATCAAGAAAAAAAAGAAAAATCAAAAACCAAAATATCCTAATATAGGGTAAGCCTGGACCTAAATGACTCCTAACTTTAGACTGTCATTACGAGGTATATTGCTGACCTTAAGCACAAGTTAATTGGCCAGGTAGGTGGTAAGATCGGTGGGAGGTATCCGTCAAAGACGGGCCAAATTATGCCAAACCACTAACCTTCGGGGTTTCGCCCCTTAATCCCCTGCCTTAGACACCGATTTGGAAAGAGTTAATTTTGAACAACTTCCTCCTTTAGTCAATCTCTTAATGAGTCTGAGTTAACCTAAGGCCAACGTCTGGTCAATTTTTTATTTTAGGGTTAAGATTGTGAGTGCAATGGAGATGATTTGTGGACCAATGAAGGGTAATGACATCCCCACCTTATCTTGTTTATGGGTTTTGTCCTTAAAGTGATTTAGTACACATGTAAAGCAATAGACAAGAATTCACTAAAAAGAAGTAAATCAGCCAAAGGTGCTTCTTAGTCTATATGCAATGAACGTACCTTGTTGCCAGCACTCTTCAACAGAAATTAAGGAAATTTAAATAGACACGTGCCTATGATGCAAGAATCTAATTTTTTTAATTAGTTAACTAATAGGTTACTGTTAATAATTAGCAGTATGCATGGTAATCACAGAAAAAATTATTAAAGCAGTAAAGAAGTCTTTGCAATTTGCAGCAACCTGCAAAAGACTAATTAGTAGTGATCTACTAGAGCAGCGAAAATGCTGCAATTGACGTGTTTGCGCGGCTATTTAGTAGGCTTTGTTGCTTTGTCGTTTAAGACAGAGGCACAGAGTAGCTATATGTCCTTAGCTGCAGCTAGTTTTCCTGTTATCAGATCTTACAAACAGAAAAAAAATTACTTTTAGAGAATATCGTATCATTCCCTCCTCGGCAACGGCGCTAAAATTTTGATTGAGTTGGCAAAATAATAAAGAAAGAGTTAAAGTTAGAAAGTTCTTAGTCTCGTCTTAATGTAAGCGTGCAGCAAGAGCTAGACGGGTCGATCTACAGGGAAGAATATGATGGAAGCTTTTCGGAACGAATTCTCTAACAATTAGCTTGTAAAAGAAGAAATATTAATTGTAAGCAAATATTTTAAATAGAAAGAATAAGCATAGCCAACTTATCATCTACCACAACCAAACTCTAGTCTATCAAGAATAAATATCATGTTGAACTTATAAAGATTAACCCTAGATTATTGCTTCAAATCCAGGAAAGAAAAGTAAGAAAGAGGTTAAATCCTATTGGCAGTACACTAGATAAAACTAAGCATTATTTTATCAAAGTCCCAAAGTATAGTTTAAGAAAAGCAGTCTTAACTTAATGTTAAACCATCAATCATCCAAGAATAAATCAAGAATAATATTAAATAGTATACCTTAAACCTAGTTTAACTCAATTCTTGACTAATCTTCAAGAATTATTATTTACTTACCCTAGGGCTTTTAATATGCACAGAGTTCAATCAATTTATCTTTATAAATTTAGGTTTTAGTTGGTTGAGAAATTAGCAAGCTACTAAAGAATTAGTTACACATAATTATGATGAAATTTTGCATGGTATTTAAAGATTGCATAAAAGAGATAAAACTGGAATAAAAGAGACACAAATTAAAATAGCAGAGAGATTGAAAAAGAATAATGTTCTTTTATTGAATCTGTCACCAACTTAGTACAAGGCCTTCTCCTTTCTTCAACTCTTCTTTAAAGTAAAAAAAAATAGAAAAATATAAGTAAATTTGGAAAGAAAGAGAATCTAAAGGAAACCTTAGACTTGAGCTTCTGAGATCTGTCCTTCCTCTGTTGCTCTGCAGAGGTATTTATAGGAGAAAACTAGAGGTATAGGAAGCGTATGAAGATAGGAGGAGCTAAATATTTTTGAATTTAAATTCTCCTCTTATCTCCAAACTTATTTTGACTTATCCAGAATTTTATGTAGAAATTCAATTCTAATTTGCAACTTGTTATCATATTGATTGCTGAATATGGCTTATTAAATGGATCAATTGGAAAGTGTGATCAACGTAAAAGTTGTAGGCCTTCACGTTTTCTTTCTGGAGCATCTTGAATCATCAGATTTGAGTTTCAATAGAGAAAGTTATGATTAAAATACTCCAGAGTGTCCAGTCTAAATCCAAAATAAATTCAGATTTTCTCTCTTTTATCTTCTTCACCTTGGGTGCAAGCAAAATAGAAATCCATCTTTATCTTTAATTAGGATGATGATTCATCTTGTTCTATCATTTTTCTCCTTTAGGTTTTAATTAAATTAATTAAAACCCAAATTTAAATGAGATAGAAAAATGTTTCCTTTATTTTCCCAATTAATCTTTATTTTCATATTTCCTGTGGGCTTTTGGCTTCTTTTGGGCTTTCTCTTGGTCTTTCTTGGATCATGGAGGCCTATACATTACTAAATAATAAATGAATTAAATAGAAATATTTTATAAAAATTAAGTATGAAAATATGAATGAAAAAATGAATTTTTGATGATCAGTCATACTGCTATAACAAGTGGCTAAGCGGGTCGTGATCCACAAGGAGGGACTAGTAATGGAAGCTTTTTTAGCAAGTTTTTTTTAAGTTACAGTCAATGGTTAAAGATCTTCTTTTAGTTCTTTAAGAGAAAAGAAAATAGGTTTAAAGTTAAGTTAGGAAGAAAGTGAGATTGAGAAGGTGGAAAAAATAGAAAATGGATATGTACAAAGAAATTGAAAAAACTGATAAAAGAGTTGGGTGTTGATGGTGTTGGTGATCTAAACTAAGGAATTAAAAGAAAGAAAGCTAAAACCTAAAAAACTTACTTACCTCTTCGGCGCCTGCTTACCTTTGACCCATATCGATGATGTACTTTTGTTTGAAGGCGAGCGAAGTATGACAAGTAGGATCTTCCCCATTTCCGATTTACACTATGAAATGAAGGGGCAAGCTACACTACCATAGAAATGGATATCCATCATCATCAGCCATCAACGGCACTTGCAAGTGCAAGGCAACTTCAAGGCTATCGGATTCATCTGGATCCACAAATACAGAAGAGGGAAGCAAACAAAAAATAAGAATAGAAAAGAAAAGAAAACTTCGATTTGATTCAAATAATAATGAAAGAAAAGATTACTTACACTAGTGTCACCCTCAGTACAAGCTTATTCTCATTCCTCCATGAAAGTCTCCTCTCCTCTCAGTTACATAAAGAAAATAAAAATTATATAAAGAAAATAAAAAACCTAAGTTACAAACTACAAAATAGCCTAAATTCTACTCTCTGCTTGGTCCATTCCTCTGGTCTCTGAAAAACCCAGTTTTATAGGCAAAACTATCGGGGAGGAGCGTACGAAGATAGTGGGAGCAAATGCTCCCCCAACGGAGTCAACAAAGCCACGAAAACGCGGCCAAAGCTATGTTTCCGTGGCCTGGGTGTGGCCAGGTGCCTACCGGGGGGGTACAACTCCTGATTTTGTGATTTGATTTTATCTGGTTCTAGAATCCCCGATTCAGCTCCTAGACTTGACGGAACTGACTTTGATCTTTGGCTTTACCAATTAATTTTGAAAGATTTGTTTTAACCGATTTTCAACTTCCCTGAATTGCCATGATCTGCCTTGATTTTCTTATTTCGAATTAATTCTAAATTAAATCAGAATTTTGATGGCTTTTGGGCTCGTTTCTCTTTCCTTTCCTTTAGCAATGAGCCTGCCTATAAATTAGACAATAATTAGGATTAAAAGCAGAGTTTTTTACATAATAAGTATGAGAATGTGACAATGAATGTGTAATATCAGCAACTGATCACCTATTCACACCCCCTCTAGGTGTATTTTTAGTGTCTTGATTCTGATGTAGGTTTGAAATTGATCACTACACACACACACATAAATACTTGTGTCCTTCCAAAAGGATGTGAGTTCGAATCCTTTCCCACTAAAATGCCAACATCCAACATTCGAATACAAGATCTACTTCGTTGAAGTTGATCTATATTACTTTAAGTATCTATAAACTAAAAATCAAGTGTTTTGAATACTTTTTGTCCATGCATCAGGTAGGAAAAACTGAGAGCCTAAATAGTGAGTTGGTTAGTTTAATTGTATAGAACATTCGAAACCTACAAAATTGGTTTTTAAAGGTTTTTTAAATGTTTAGATCATAATCAAATTGTCGGATCAAGAAGTCGTATGTCTAAAGACATGACACAGATCTAACCAACTCACTACTTTCGGCCGTCATTTTGCGCCGCTTGATGGATGGGCAAAAATATAAAAACACTTGATTTTTGGTTTATAAATACTTGAAATAATATAAATCAACTTCAATGGAGTGGATCTTGTATTCGAATGATGGAGGATTGTATTTGAGTTGGAAGGACTCAGATCAAATCCTTTTCAAAGGACACAAGTCTATGTATGTATGTATGTATATGTATATGGTATTACCCTTGTTATTATTCTGAGATCAAAAGAGAATTTTCCATATTTTCTTAACTGTATCTAAGTAATCTATGATCTCCTCAACAAAATCCTAATCTCCATAAAATCCTAATCTCTTTACAATCCAAACGTTTCCACAAAAGTTTCCACAAAACAATTTTTAATCAAACTAGTTAAGTTCTTATCAAGTCAACCGAGTCAACTCACCAAGTTGTTGACTCTGTTTTCTTCCCCAAGTTGTCTGCAACATCTTCCAATGTCACCTTTCTTTCTTCGCGGCCTTCCCTTCGCCTTCCTCTAAAGCAACACCTCTCTTTTTGTTCAACCATGCGTCCACCTAACCCCAGTCTGTGTTCGCCTGACCTCAACCTTGACAACCACAACACTTTCTCTTGACTATAACATCAGATCTCGTCAAACTCATTATCTTTCTTCGGATTTGTCGCCTCGTCTACAGTCTTCTCCACTCCAACAACAACCTTTGCACAATAGCGTACTCTCAATGGCAATTGTGCAATTTTTGCTTGGCCCTAACCCCTGCGGCTTCTTTTTGAGACCCTGACATCGACCTCCACTGTGATATCTCCACAACAACGAACTCCTTTATCCTTTTCACTTGGTGAGCACAGGGCTTCACTCTGATATTTGAGGGCCTACCCTGTGTCATATGGATATTATTATTATGTTAGCTTCCTTGATGATTTTTCATATTATGCTTGGATTTATCTTATGCATGCACGTCCAGATATTTTGCATATCTATATTGATTTCATAAAATAGTTTACACCCAATTTAATAAACGTGTAAAGTTGTTGATCAGATGGTGCACGTGAATATTTATCTTCATCAATGCAAATTATTCTCAAATCACATGGTACTCTCTCTCAACAATTTTGTCCACACACTCATGAACAAAATGGTGTTACTGAGCGAAAGCATCATCACATTCTTAACACCACTAGAGCCCTCTTGATATCTTCTTTTGTTCCTTATTATCTTTGGGTAGAAGCCCTTCTCACGATTGTCCTTCTCATTAATATCACTCCATCTTTCTAGTTAAATGATACTTCTCCATATTTCTCGGTATTTTAATTCTCAGTTTGATTATTCTCTCTTCGTACATTTGGTTGTCTGTGCTTCGCCCTTTTGCCTGCTTATGAACATGGCAAACATTCCTCTCGTTATGGTAAAATGTATATTTCTTAGGTATAGTCTCTCACAAAGGGTATCGGTGTTGTGATACTGTCAATTGCCGTCTTCGTATTACTCGTCATGTTAAATTTTTGAGAAAGTTTCCTACTATGTAGCTTTGCCAGATTCTATTATTTTTTTCTTTCTTCAATCTTCTCATTCTTCTTCTGCTCTTCAATTTACACCTACATTTACACTGACTATCCCTAGTGTCATTTGATTGTTCATCAAATGTGCATATTTTTAGTCATATTTTAATTTGTTTTTTTTATTAAATATTGCTATGTAGTGGTATTTTTGCTTAGTATTGTACATGCCTCCATAAATTCAAGGAAGAAAAGATAAGGTGATTAAAGAAGCCCAAAAGTTTATGAGAAGCCCAAGAGCCCATCAAGTTCAAGTAAATTCAAAGATAATCATATCTTAATTCAGAGATAAAGGAGACAATCAATTAAATCAAGTTGTTTGAGCTCCAAGTCAAAAATAAAAGAGGAGAATTCAAATTTAAATTCGAATTTATAGATAACTTGTTTCCTAAGTTATCTAGTAAACAAGCTAATTTTAAATTCCAGAGTTCAAATGAAGATTCTAAGAATATATCTCCACGTTGACGGACGAGATGAAGCCAAAGCCCAAAACGCAAGCCCAGATTCCCCTATATTTTCGTCGTATTTCAGTGGCTTTCTGGTGGTGGTTGGTGTGACGGTTGGGTGTATGTGCTCGACAAGGACTCTACCATCTATTTTTCCTATAAATAGAGAGGTAGAGCCAGAGAGGGGCATCTCAGAAGATCAAAGCTTAGGTTTTCTTTAGTTTTTCTATTTTTTCAAATTTAGTTTGTATTTTCTAAGTTTAAGAAGTAAGAGAAAATTTTGTATGAAGAAGCCATTGTAATTCGAGGTGACAGATCAATACAAAGTGATTTTGTTCTTTTCATATCTTTCTTATTATTTATTACTTTATTCTTCATGTGCTTCTTTGTTATTTCATGCAATCTTCTTCATATAATATGCTTAGTTTAGATTACATCATGAGTAACTAATTCCTCTTTCATGACTTGCTAATATCACTAGCATGAACTTATAGTATTAAATAGATAAACCCAATTAAATTCTATGCATGCTTGAACCCTAGATTTATTTTGAAGTCACATGATGATAATAATGAGGTCAATTATTTGCAAGTACTCTTTAACTATTTTTCTTAATCTTTACTTGACAATTGTCTTGATATTTTAATGCTAAATTTTAATTAGTGCTATCCCAATTAGAATTATATTATTTGTCTTATGTGTTTTACTTGAACCATAGGGTAGATTTTCATGTTTAGGATTTCGTGTGAAGGCAATCTCTAGTTGATATTATTTGTTTATGATGGTAGGTTATTAGCAGGTTGTGAGCCTGCTTTACATTGATCAAAACCAAACTCTTTTTCAACCTAATCATTTTCTTTAAGTTCTACAAACAAAAAAGAAAGTGTAAGGAAATAATAGTATCAAAATGCTTCTGTCGCATCTCCCCCTGAAGTTCGACCCATATAGCCTTCGCAACACTGTTAAATTGCAAAGAGTTCAGAGCCATCCTACATAAGATCAAACTGTCCATATTCTCTATTTCCTTAGAAATCAAATTTTGGCGCCATTGCCGGGGAGGGAACGTGTAACGCCCAGATCCCGTGGGCACGAAGATGTTACTGCAATGTATATACGTAGGTTGAAAATACCCTCACATATATATGCTAAGCATCAGTACTGACAAGAATCAGAATACAAAAGTACGTGGTGCATTATATATTCTAACATATGAGTACAATTAAAAAGTTATCACAGGATGTGACACAATATTATAAGAATATTACATACCAATAAGTGCAAATGCAAGAATACAAATGGATATACAATTATGAACAGTACAAAAGATGCTCACAAGTTTTAAAAGGAAAACTCGAGAGACAAGGAGGGTGGCCTGGAAGGATATGGCTCATGACGGTAAACTGCTGATGATCCACGCTGCCGTTGCGCATTTCTGATCAGCAATCGAGAGAATCCATAAGCTTCAATCTTTGAGATCTGGACATGAGAATCTAGAGGAGTCAGAACTCTCTAATGAGTGGTATGAAGAATACCAAGTGGCATGCATAGATAAGCACGTGTGTGTCGATAAATCCGAGTCAAGAGCATGCGTTGAAAATCGTGTCGTGAGAATAGGCATACAAGAGCAGGTAAGAAGTTAACAAGCAAAGTAAATGTGATAAAACCAGTTATATAAGCTGAAATTACTAATCCGTGAGTTTAATACGTTTGAAGGAATAATCCAAATAAAGAAATCCTCATATATATACCATATATATCTCACGTCACTGTATCCGGAGTTCATATAACTTGAGTTGACTCCTAAACTACAAAAATATCATAAAATCGATAGAAAACTGATAAAACCGATAACACTGGATATAGGCAAAACCAACTGTACAAGCTCATATTACGGCTCATGAGACTGATACGTCGAAGGAATAATCTAGACAAACTCTCATCTATATACTTTTATCCCATGTTACCATAATCCGAGTGTATATAAACCCGAATTGCAAAACAACACAACTAATTATTAATTAGCATCTTAAGATTATTATTACTTATCCTACCCAAATATCTAGGTATGTGCCCTAGCGTCCCAACACACATACATTCATTATCTAGTAAGCTGGGGTTGTTATTGAAAACTAATGATGAAACTAATGTGTTATGCTTACAGTAGGTCGCGTACATGCCCGGGACCATTACCCAGTGGATTCTATTGCCGGTGTATGGAACTGACCACAAGGCCTACAAGAAGTGGGTCTTATATTATGCTCATTCAGAAATGTAACAGGAGGTGGGAGCCAGCACTTCCCTTGAAAACCTAGAGGCCCTCAGGTAGATCTAAAAGTTTTAGTTGCACACATAACTAATACCACTGCAAATATATTCACCACTTGAAGTCCATCAGTTTCTCCCTTACCAGGTATAAGTTGTTCTTTTATACTTTATTATTATGTAATTATCTTATTTACGAGAATAACAGGAGCTGGACAGGTACATGAGTTACAGGAGTATATAAGTACTATAGATTCAGATCACTGTCTATAATACAGGATAACAGGTCACTATATATAATATAGAATTCCAAGACAGGATTCCCGTAAATGTGATAATCACAAGTCAAGCAGTCAAGTATCAGGTGGCAGGTGATAAGTGTATCAAACAAGTGTCAAGTAGTGGCATGCAGGAGTCAGGTGTCAGGTGGTAACATGTCAAGTAATAAGCATAATAGATATCACAATTCAGAAAAACAGTACTGATACAGGAGATCAGTACGAGTACAAGAAAATAGTATCGATACAAGGGAACGGTACAAATTCAGGAAAATAGTACTGATAGAGGAGATTAGTACGAATATAGTAAAATGGTACAGTTTTTAAAAAACAGTATAAGTAAAGATTTTAAACTCTTCACAATCATCTACAAAAAATAATAGTTGAATTATAAAGCAGGTAAGCGGGCAAGAAAGTAAGAAACATCCAAGCGAAGCAAAACAATACTAGGGACAAGATCAACGAACAGAGTTTTATCACCAAAGCACCGGTAGAACTTAAGAACGACGTGGCTTAAGATGCAAGTCTAAAATCTGGTAGAGTATCTCCTAGGCATGTTTAGTGGTAAAATACTGAGCGCTAAGCTGCCTTTCTAGGCGTAGCTAGAAAGTCAAAAGGACTTTAATAGATTTTGGAGAGGTTAAGCCCAGAGGCTACGTATATACCTACCGGAGATGTTAGTACCAATAATACACACGCAAATATGGTTAGCATGCAAGGGAACTGACAAGCTGGTAAGCAAACAAGCGAACAATCAAGCAGAGCTAAGCATGCTGGAGCGAGGCTAACGCACAACGCTAAATGCTATCATGCCCAGTGCAGTTACCGCTCGCGACAAAGCTACGTTAATGTACAGCAATCGCTCGCGGTGTAATTACACTCGGACAGATTTAGCGATAGAGCACTGAGTACTAGGCTTACCTACCAGGCGGAGCATGAGAGCCCGGAGGCTAAACGTAACCCGAATGTTGGGTATAGAAAGCCTGAAGGCCTAGAGGCTGAACGTAGCCTGGAGGCTGGGTATAATACCTACACGAGATGTTAGTACCACACAAGCATACATATCAATATGGCAATAACTAGACTATTATGGCAATAACTAGACTACTACGAAGTGGTGAAGCCTACTGAGTGTAGAGCCCGAAGGTCGAGTAGAAAGCCCGAAATCTAAACGACCACGAAGGGTCGGCCGCGCATGATAACAAAGTAGTAAAAGAACATATCACATGCAGGGTATATGTCACGCCGGCAACCATAATACTCATAAAAAAGGGTACATGACGAGAGCTGGTGATGTATTTTCAAAACAAATACGTTAGGCTCAATGCATTAATTCAAATAATAATGTTTATCAATTATTCCAGCTAGAAGAAATTAAGTACATAATGTCACCAAAGGTTTCACTTATTACAACATAATAAAATAGAGAAAAAATCATAAGGTCTCTCATATAATGAGAATAAAAATCTGCCAACTAGAGATCAGAGATGTGCTCGAAGTACTCTTGGTCCTGTGGAGTCCCTGGATCAAAACCTGAGCAAACAAACTCAGAGTCGTCAATAGCGATCTAAGTGAGTGATAAAATGAGGGATATAAAGAAACATGTAAAAATAACAGCAACATGCATAGCTAAGTATAGTTTATCATACTAATAATTAGCATATTAGAACCATGTTAAAACACAGTAATATACACCATATAACCATTTATAAATTATAATCTGTCCAGTAAAGAGCCATGGTGTCAAAATGTCAGTGTATATCTATTCTTAAAGTCTTATTATTTGAAACAGATAATTGGAGATGGTAATTTGTGTTTTAGATGGGTTCCGTGCATACCCAGAACCACAGCCCAATCACCCAACGCTGAATCAGGTCCTACCACTAGGTAGTCAATAACAATAACAACAACAATGGGAGCAATACGGGATGTCCGTTATCTCCCGAAACCCTACAGTGGAATCGTCTTTCGGCTGCGCAACCAATATCCTAAGTCCATACAAAATACCAACACCGTCTCCTTTATCAATTTCCCATCCCCATGTGTAAGTTATCTAATGATTATGTCACCTAAGTTACTAGGTATGAACAATAACAATAAAAATGGCTATGTATCAATAAACCAATATCTTACCTAGTGACTATGATAACATAATCACTTTCTCCAATGTTCTTATGTTCTAATACAATATGGCAATTTTCACTATAAAGACAATATAAAACATAAGAATCCAGTATCACATTCTTTTTCTGCAATTTCAATAATTTTAATTACTTTTGAATTTTTCATAAATGATAATTTAACAATTTTAATAATTTCTACTCCTATTAAATAATTCAAATGAATTCCAATCAAGAGGAATTTAGTGACTTCAGAAAAATTAATAATCTATTTATACAACGCCAATATTTTATAATCTTACAAATTTCTAAATAAGTTTCTAAACTCTAGAAAATTTAACAATCAATTTACTAAATTAACTATTCAATAATAGCAATAAATAGACATCCAAAAATAAACAAAACAATATATATAATGTGAGTAAAAGAACACTCACCTGGGCTTATAAAGCGTCCAAATACCAATTTGAAGAAATCTACATTAAATAAATTTTAATTTTACATAAGATATCAAATTTTACATATATCAAATTTTACATAAGATATCTTATTTGATATTCAGTGTTTTAAATTAATTACGAATGGTCCAGATCTTAACACAAGGTTAACGATGATGCATTGAGTTTATAGGGTTATTTATATTTTATTTTTTGATTTTTGTTGGGTTAAAATGGCTAAAAACATGAAAATTCTTTAACAGGTTTGAATGTTGAAATAGTGCGTTTCAACTTAGAATGAAGTGATTCAGTTCTATATGACATGTAAATACTCCCAAAAACTTTCATTACATTCTAGGGGTCATCTAAATTTTTAGTCCTATATTTATTTTTTGAAATTTTTATCTAGTCAATTTAATTATTTTTCAACAAGTTAGCAGGTCAGTTTTGTATTCGGGTCGGGTTCGGAGAGATAATAATTCAAAATCAGTGGGCTGGATTGGTTATGGGCGTGATTGAAATTGGGCTTTTGGATTATATATATATATATATATATATATATATATATATATATATATATATATATATATATATATATATATATATATATATATATATATATATATATATATATATATATATATATATATATATTCCTTTTCTTGTTCTTTCCCTGGCTCAACAAGGACAAGCCCGTGTGCTGTCTTCACCCGGCCGTGCAGCTTAAAGGGCTCTGCTTACGGCCTGGCCGAGAGCAGGCCTCTCTTCTTTTTTTTTTTTGGTTGTTGCCTGGCCCAGTGGCGGCCCAGGCCACTGGCCTGGCCAAGTTTGGGTGCGGGTCTGCACACGGGTCAGCTGCAGATCCAGCTGCACAGACCCTTGCGGGTCTATACAGCACACGACTGCTCTTGGCCTTGCCGAGAGCAGTCAAGGTTTTCTCTTTTTTCCTTTTTTTATAATTTTTTATAGATTTGTTAAAATTCCAAAAAACTAATTATTGTATTAGTATATTACCCGATATATTTTATTTAGGGCACTGCGTGAGGTTCTAATTTTATGGAAGGGAAAAATTTAAATATGAAAATTTTTAATTCATACAAATTCCTTTTGTTTTTAATATTCCAAAATTGTGTTTTAAAATTGCTTTGATAGTTAGCTAGTGTAATGACATATTACTTCTATATATTTTATTTAGGTTAATGGTGAGGTCCTTGATAAACAAAATAGGTTCATGGAAGGGAAAAATCTAACATGGTATTTAAATTTAAATAAAATTGTAATTCAAACCATTTATTTTATCTAGATCTTTGGGATGTTATCTCAATAAACTCCATTCATATTAATTATTATATTTAAACTTTGGATGAGATTAAAGTTTCATGTAAACAGGGATTTAAACATGGTACCTAAAAATCCTTAATTCATATCATTTACTTTATGTAGATCATGGTTGAGATTACAATTTTTATAAAAAGTGATTATTATTATTATTATATATTTCAAAATTTTCTAACAAAATCTTGCTATTAATTAGATGAGATTCTATATGGGGATTCATAAAATGAATTAACAGTATAGTTACTAACTGCTTACTTGGATTGATCCCGTAGCCTGCTCCTCAGTCTTCATGCTCCAAGCACGTTCCTCAATCACGCTGGTTTCCAAGGATATGTGAGGAAATCTAAAATTAGGATCTGAGTACTTTCTTTTTGTTGTTCTTTTTTTTTCTTAAGAGGCAGGAGGAGAGGGATTACGTTAATATATTATGATAAGATCTTTAAGTTAAGATTTTTAGCACGTAGGTTTCAACAGGAGAATCTAGCTGTTAAGATAAAGATCAACAAGGACCTCATGAGATCTTTCAGTTGAAATTTGAAATTTGAATTTGATTTTAACTTTATTTAAATAAATCAGATTACCTTCATAATCACATGCCAATATGGCATTACGGTTTAGATATAAGGATTTGATATAGGGAACATGAGTTCAAGTCTTAGCATAAACAAGTTAAGCACACCCACATTTTTTTATTAATTAATTTTAATTTTATTTTAGGTATTACACAACAAGAGTATTACAATCTGCACACCTAATAAGAAAATTTTGTCCTCGAAATATAAATTCAAGAGGAAGAAGGGAGTTACCTAATCATCATGAAATAGGTGAGAATAGTGATCGCGAATAATATCCACTCGCTCCCATGTCGCTTCTCCTGGAGATCGCCCGCCCCAAGACACCAGAACAAGTGGAATGTCTGCTTCTTTAGCTCTTTGATGGTCCGGTCCAAAATAGCCATAGGTCTTTCAGTGTAGAATAAATCCAGCCTTAGCTCCAACTCAGTATGATCCAAAACATAATTGTCATCTCGGACATACCTCCTCAACTGAGAAACATGGAAAACATCATGCACGCCATCTAAGGATGGGGACAACGCTAGTCTATAAGCCACTTCCCCACTCGCTCAAAACCTCAAAAGTTCCTATGAATCTGGGACTCAGCTTCCCCCGACTACCAAATCTGATCACTCCTCTCATTGGATATATCTCAAGAATACCTTATCTCCACCCTCGAACTCCAGCGACCTTTTGTTCAAATCTGCCCATTATTTCTGTGTATCCTAAGCTGCCTTGAGACGCTCGCGGATGACCTTAACTTTCTCCACTGTTTGAACTATAATCTCTGGTCTCAACAGTCGCCTATCACCAATATCGTCCCAACATAAAGGCGACCTACACTTCAATACAAGGCTACAAAAGGCACCATTTTAATGCTAGCCTGGTAGCTATTGTTATAAGCAAACTCCGCCAAATTCAAATGACTTCCCAGGACCCCTTGAAATCAAGCATGCATGCCCTCAACATATCTTCGAGAATCTGAATCGTCCATTCTGATTGTCCATCAGTCTACGGATGATATGTAGTGCTGAACTTCAAGCGTGTTCCCAAGCTTTCTTGGAGACTTCTCGAAAAGTGGGACAAAAATCTAGTGTGTCTGTCAGACACGATGCTGGCTGGCACACCATGGATTCTCACCACCTCCTGCATGTACTTCTTTGTTAACAATTCTGTAGACTGTCCCAGTCTGAAAGGAATGAAATGTGCTGACTTCGTAAGGCTGTCCACTATAACCCATACTGCATTATTACCCTTCTTGTTATGAGGTAAGGCAGTGACGAAGTCCATAGTGATGTGATCCCGCTTTCATTCTGGAATTGGCAGAGGTTGAAGAAGTCCAGCCATCCTCTGATGTTCCGCCTTCACTTACTGGCATACCAGGTACTTTGCCACATATCGAGCAATCTCCCTTTTCATCCCTTGGCACTAGAACCATGCTTCAGGTCTTGAGTCATCTTCGTCCCCCTGGATATTAGAATAAGCCGAGCTATGGGCTTCAGCTAACACTTCTTGCCGAACCTCTCCCTTCGGCACACAAATTCTGTTACCAAAATAGAGCGTTCCATCCACATGGATCTGCATGTCTGATCTCAATCTAGCTTCCACTTGTCCCTTGAATTCTTGCAATTTGCGATCTCCACTTTGAGCTTCCCTGATCTTCTCCAATAGGGTTGATTGAATCTGTATAGCCATCAATTAGCCGGGAGATATTGCCCTTCGTATCACCATCAGGTCCATCCACCTTATCTCCTTGAATAACTCTTTCTGTTGAGTGATCTGCATTGCCATTGATGCTTCCGGCTTTCTGTTTAAGGCATTAGGTACTACATTGATCTTTTTCAGGGTGATACTATAGATCAATATCATAATCAGTCATCACTGCTAGCCATCTCCTCTGCCTCATGCTCTAATCCTTTTGAGTAAAGATATACTTCAAGCTCTTATGATTAGTGTACATCAGCACTTGGTTATCCAATAGATAGTTTCTATAGAACTTTAGGGCGAAAATAATTGCTGCCAACTATAGATCATATGTGGGGTAATTCTTCTCAGAGGCTTAAGTTGTCTGGACGCATATGCTATTACATGTCCATGTTGCATCAGCACACACCCCAGTCCTCTCCCTGACGCATCACTGTAAATGACCATACCTCTAGTACCATCGAGCATCTTCAAGGTTGGAGCTGCCATCAACCTCTTCTTCAATTCTTCAAAAGCACTGGCACATTCCGCTGTCCATACATACTTCTCTCCCTTCTAGGTGACTTGATCAGAGGTTCTGCAATCCTTGAGAAATCTTGTACGAACCTCTGGTAGTATCCAGCCAACCCCAAAAAACTCTTAATTTCAATTGCTGATTTTGGGGTAGGGCAATCCTTCACTGCCTGAACTTTACTGGGATCTACTAAAATGTCTTCTCCTAAAACAACATGCTGCAAAAATCCCACATCTTAAGCCATAACTCACACTTGCTTAGTTTGGCAAAGAGCTTTCCCTATCGAAGGGTCTGCAACATGATTCTCAAGTGTTCAACATATTCCTCTTCATTCTTAGAATAGATAAGAATATCATCAATAAATTGTAGACTGTCCAAAAATCACTGAGGGTAAATCATCAAAAAGCAGAGTCCAAACTCTAGACGCAAGGCTAATCATGGCCACTAGCGCAGCATCAAGACATGAGGGTTGAAACCCGCGTCTCAACATCACTGCAATGACCAAGACGCGGAGCATGAAAGTCACATCTCAGCATCACTGCAGTACCAAGACGCGAGAGTCAAAAATCGTGTTTCTGCTTCAATGCAATGGCCAAGACGCAGAGCTTGAAACTTGCGTCTCAGCCATCCATGCAATACCTAGACGCAGATCCTAAATCCCGCGTCTCACGTGAAGCTTGATGCAGATTTGAAGCTCGCGTTTCTCAAGCGTCACTTCAATGGCAAAATGTGAGGCCTATAGCCTGCGTCTCAGTTATAACTGCCCTCATTACTGGTTCAATTACTGTCACGTAATTAGGGAGTTAACCCCAACTATGAAGTGTTTTTAGGGGACAGTTTTACTTGGGAACTCCCATAAATAGCTCATTTTGCTACTGAAAAGGGGGAGGAGGAAAAAGGTTTTTCAGATCGAGAATATTTGAGTATAGAGTTCTTGATCACAAACCTTGGAGTAATCAGAATCTCTAGCTGAGGAATACAAAAGATTTTGACTCTTCTAATGACTTGCTGAGTACAAGTCCATTTTGCCTCAAGTCTCTTTAAGATTGCATTGGACAGGAGCTGCACTACTCCGTCTATAGTCTAAAGAGAGAATTTCCAGAAGATCATGACGCTCACCCGGTCAACAAAAAATAAGATTCACTTTCCACCGCCACATCAAGGACCAGTATTAAACAAAGGGAGATCTAATTATTCTCCCCACTTTTGTAATCGGATTATTGATCCGTTGTAATTTTCTTTACAATCAAATAAAGAATTTACATGCTCCTCGATTTTTCTAATAAACAAGAGATGGCGACTCCATTGGGGATAACTTTCTCTACTGATGAACAAGTCTTGCAAAAGGTGACGTCACCTGGATGAAAAAAATGATCAAATCACTTTCGTAGAATTCGACCAGGCAAAGTATGAAGAGTTTCTCTCTTCCAGCTCCAAGAGCCCAAGGACGCGGCAGTACCTTAAGGTCTCTTCGGAGATCGGCTCCCGGATCTCCTCAGAGGCTTCTCCAAATGTGGTCGGTGCAGATCATCATGGCTGGATGTACCACGCATAACGCTCGCATCAAAGTCTCCATCGAGACCCGTGAGGCAACATTATTATTGGTCAAACCGCCACACCCACCCTCTTCCTCAGTTCCAGGTTACCGAAAGTTCCCAACAACTCGTACGGCGTAACTGGAATGCTGAATGTCGATAGAGGCTACGCGTACGTCAACTATAGATGCAAGAAGCTGGAACAACTATCTGTCCAGTAGATACAGAACGTGAGGCTCAAGTTCGCTTCTCTTTTGAGTTATGTCAGACGCGCGAAGTCCGTGTATGGAGACCAAACGCGAAGCCCAAAGGCTTGCATTTCTGAGATTTCACCTCTCAAACACCACGTTCAGCAGCGCGAGGTCCGTGCCTCTCCTCAGAGAGACGAGACCCGCGTCTCTACAACAAAATGCGGGACTCAGAAGGTCCGCGTTTCTTAAATGTCGCTAGCCAGATGCAACAATCTGTAACGCGAGGTCCTTGTCTCTTCTCAATAGAGCACGAGACCCACGTTTCAAATACAAAACATGAGAGCCACGTCTGTTCTACAGAACGTAGGCTCTGCGTCTTAGAACCCTGGTCTCAAATTCGCGACGCAAGAATGGCTCTCAGAAGCTGAAGAGCCCTCAAAAACCTGAGGTTAATCTCTTTGATCCCCTCTGACTGATCTAAGAGATTACTTAACAAAGAAGAGGAGTGCTAATCAGATCACCCCACCCTGTTGCTGTGAACGACTTATCATGGTAGTGCTCTCTAAATGCCCTTGCATTTCTTATATAAGAGCAGTCGGTATTCAGACGATTAACTTCAACCTCCGATCAGTCAAAAGACGTCGTACCACAGAAGGGAAACTTTCTCTGATGCGGAGTACCCCGAAGTCACTGCAAACATGGCAGGTCCAAGCATCACGCCAAGCAAAAGTAGAGAAAAATAACCGACAGTCAGCTCTGAGGAGTCTGATACGGAACCAGAAGGAGTGTAGCGGCATACTCATACTCGGGCTGGTGCAGGAGTCCCAGTTGACTACAGTGCCCTAGCCCGGGGGCATCGAAGAAGTGAATCACACTCTACCATAGTGGAATCGCAGGCCTCAAACTCTTTTGTAGAGAAGAAAGCCTTCGTGTATATGGCAAACACTACTGAGGAGACAGCCAAGTGCCTGGAACAACAAGCTCAGGTCCAAAAAGAACAATTTGATATGATTCGCGCCCAATAAGAATATATCGATACCCTCAAGCAGATATTTGCACAATTGCTTGAGGATAAGAAGAAGTCGAAGGCCAAGATTCTTCTAAGAGGTCTAAAGCAAGAGAAAAGAAGGGGAGAGTTCATCTTCTATGCATATAGAGGAGGAACCTTCCAACTCCGAGTCCTCTAAGTCTTCATCTGAAGAGGGAGGCAATCCAAAGAATAGGGGTACTCATTCTGAAATAATGAATAAATTAAAGCAGTGTTTGGAAGCACTTACCAATCAAAAAGGCCTCCAAGAAGCAGGGGTAGTCCGGCCATACACGGCAAAATGGGATCTATCCCGTACCCCTCCAAGTTCAAAGCTCTAACCCTACAAGCCTTTGACGGTAAAGGGTCCCCGAACTAACATATCTACTATTTCAAGTCTCAGATAGGAATATAGTAGTAAATGATGCCATCTTGGTGCGTTTGTTCATCGGCACTCTGAAGGGACTCGCCTTTGAATGGTTCATGAAACTTCCTGAAGACTCCATCAAGAACTGGGGGGCTTTGGAGAAGCTTTTCCTTCCACGCTTCTTCGAAGACGATTTGGAGGGTACCATGCCAACTCTCCTAGCTACGAGGTGTTGACACTTAAAAAGACAAGATTCTCATTGGTCCGAACAATGTCTAAACTTGTTGACATTTATAAAAGACAAGTGACAGACGAGTTGAAGACCAGTTTTTACCCATCTCCAAGGGATAGGGAAGCAACTTAGACTCCATTGATCCAGCAAGCAGACAGTGAACCGGGATTGTTTCTAAACAGACCTCAGTAGGTCTAAGGTGCTAGCACTTAGCATCGCATGAGCCCAAAGGGATAGCCTCGCCTGAGAGGCTAATATCATTCGACTTCGCCTCGAAGCCATCCGAAGCCTCGCCAGGAAGCTAACTCGCAACTTTGCCACAGAGGACTTCCAGCTCCGCCAAAGGGTTTCTTTTGGACTTCGCCAGAAGCTGCCTCTAGCTCCGCTGTGAGTTCAAAGCGGGCATCGCCGCTGCTGGTCTGCTATGGTCAACCTTTGACCAATCAAATCTCCGGATGAGATCGGATCTAATCAGATCAAATCCAATTAACATCAAATCAGAGATCAAATTTGGCAGTTGATTACCACAATCTCTTGACTCTTCTAAAACGAGCAAAAAGATCAGGGGAAATCCTCCAACAATATGGAAAGGATCAAAACAAATCAAGAGGATCAACCGACCTGCCAATTCTAGCTTCGCAGAAGCTGATCTTAGCCTCGCAGCAAGGCTACTTTCCGGATTCAAACAGATTCAATTCAATCTGTTTCTATATTTTCAAGGGACGATTATACCCTTGCTCTCCCTATAAATAGCCCGCCAGGGGCACAAGGGAGGAGACCGGCTCCAGAGGCAGAAGACTCCACAAGCAGAGACTTCTTCATAAAGCACCGTGCGCTCTTGAATTCAGAGACCTTTTAGAGAATTGCTTTCTCTATCTAGGGTGTTGATACCCTAACATCGTCCTTCCTCTCAAGGAATCTCCGGAACCAGGTGAGAAGGAATTCCTAATTGAAGGCGATTTTGAGAAGCAGCAAGAGGGTTCTACCAACCTTCTATTCTCTGATTCCGGAACCAGGCGAGAAGGGAATCTCATCGCTCGCATCGTCAAAGGGACAAAGTGGTCGCGCGCTGACCAGACTCCTATCGGCACACTTCTCCAGAATCTTTGAGGAGATCTACTTGTAATCTTTTAAGAATACTTGTAATTTAGCTCCTCAACCCTTTTTATTGTAAGTTTTCCCCCTTTGCGAACATAATGGAAAACAAGATGGCGACTCCGTGGGGATCTCATTCTCCACTGCCGAGAATCAAGTGTCGCAATGCGACGAACAGACCTTCGGGTCTAACTCTGAATTCAGAAAAGCCGGTGCAGCCATAGCCCCTCTGGCTAAATATTCAAGGAAAGTCTCTGCGGAGACAGAAAAGGTTCTCTGCGAACCTACTGCGGTTATTTGGCGCAACATGGAAGCACGTCCGCAGTCTGATTCCTTTACTTGTAAGAACTTGGTGGTTCAGTTCGATCAAGGAAGGTTCGAAGAAGTCCTCTATGGGGGTGGCCCAATGCTTCGAGCACGGAAGCATAGGAAGGTTTCCACAACCAAGGTTTCGAAGCAGAAACCGGAAGCAGAATTCTGCCAACACCCCTCAGCCTCGCGTGTGGCTAATCAGGTTCCTTGCGAACCTAAGTCTCCTCTGCCAAGGCGGGTATGGAAGCCTAAACAGAAGTCTCCAACCGAAGCTTCAGGCGTAGTTATGCCTAAACCGCGCCTCTCTCTCGCGAAGAAAAAGGCAGGATGCCTGTCTGCTCTAATCATAAAGCTACGACGGCAATCATACCGTCGTCCAATTTAAGAGCAGCAATGCCTCGCGCCGGCCTCGTTCTCATGAGCGAAGTTACTGTATCACAGCGTACACGCAGGGTCCATAATCGCGAAGCTGAAGCCAAAGTACTATCTAAGGCTAATTGCCTTCGCAGCAGCATAGCGGGTAAAGCACCACAGCGTGCTCCGCTCTCCAGTGTGTCAAGCACTAAGCTCATGCCTGACGGCGAAGCTAGAACCAAAGCACTATTCAGTGCTAATCCCATTTGCAGGGATAAAAGAAGCAGGACATCGTCCTATGTGCGATCCAAGAGAGCCTTTGCGCTCGATTGCAGAGACCCAACCGGGTCTGATTTGAGGAAAATTGTTGACGGATAGACAAACCTCTTCCCCTTGTCGTCAACAAGTAGGATGTCAGCTAGTGACACTCCACTCGGTCCATTACCGGCTGGGACCAATCCCCGCCACGCCTCCAAGACGACGGTCAGTTTTTGATCGGCTATCAGTATAGGCCCCGAGGAAACACCGCAAAAGAAGCACCTCATGAGATCCAGCCTCCGCATCCGTCACACGACTGGGAGAGGACGAGAGCTGTGCAGGGGAAGACGAACAGCTGACGACACCCCCTACAGCTCCCCAGATCCAGATTATAGCCCAGGCTTAGGCGAAGTCTTGGTGCATGACGAAGGTGTCTTCTGAAACACCAGATCTAGGGTGGCGATACCCTACAGTTACGAGCAGCCTTCTTCCTCAACGGCCCTAGCCTCGCCAGAGCCCAGGAGATCGCTCCAGTCATCAGATGAAGAAGATGATGAAGATAGTGGGTACGCCTCTTCGGCGATAGTTAGCTCGGTGCGAACAGACAAAGCATCAGTCAATATGGCTGATAATGCTAACGACGACTTTCGTCGACGTTTGGAAGCTCAGGAGCAAACTTCCAAAACCCAGCAAGAGGCTCTGGCCAACATTCAACAGATGCTCGCTCAACTCCTCAGTAACCGAAATAACAATGATGCCGGGAGCAATCACGATGAGGAGGAGCGCTTCAGCAATGAGCAACCGAAGCCGGAGAAATCCAAGGAGGGTTCTTCCTTAGACGCCGAAGTCCTTAAGGGCCTCCACGCTCAAATCGCATCCCTAGCTCAGAGGGATGAATTAAAGAAGATAGGGGCAGTCCGTCCTTATCCGCTGGAGTGGGATTCGGTGCCATATCCACCGAAGTTCAAACCACCAACGTTGCATACTTATGATGGAAAGAGCTCGCCAAATCAGCATATCTACTATTTTCGGTCTCAGACTGGTAATGTTATAAGCAATGACGCCATCATGGCTAGGCTGTTCATTGGCACCTTAAAGGGGTGGCATTTGACTGGTTCTGAAGTCTTCCCCTGGGTTCTATCAACTCCTGAATCGACTTGGAAACTCTGTTCCTCTCTCGTTTCTATGAGGACGATACCGAAGTAACCATGGACAAGTTCCTTTCCACTGTGCAGAGGAAGGGCGAATCTGTCGTGACTACATTAAACGGTTCAAAATTTATCCTTGATGTGCCCAGCAGGGATGGCCATTACCATGCTCTTACAGACATGCAGACACAACTTCTTAGACCAAGTGGAAGTTCGTATGGGGGCTGTCAAAGCCCACACTTAGAAAGAATTAGTCGAACAAGCAGAGATAGCCGAGAAGTCGGCTAAAAGTTCGAACCATCCGCCCCTAGAGGCAAGTGGGGGACAAACAACAAAGGCGTAGCGACCTACCGCAATCTTCTCAAGCTAAAGGCAAAGAGACTATGTCTGTGGAGTTATCCGGAGATGTGCAGTCGAAAGCCAAAAAGAGCGGCTTCAACAATAAGGAGCCTAAGTTCCCTCCAAAGCAGTACTCCTTCAAAGACGATCAGGTGGTCACGATATTCCATCTGCTCCACAAAGGGAACAAAATGAAACTGCCAGATGCTCGGCGCCCCAATGAGATAGGGCGCACAAAATGACCCTAAATGACTCTGCTCTACCACAGGATGATCCACCATCCTACTGACAAGTGTTATGTCCTCGAGGACAGAATACAAGCCCTGATCGATGCCGGGGTTCTGACATGAAGACGGAGCAGAAGAAAGTCACTGTCAATATGGTGACCCTCGAGTTCGGCAAAACTCCAAAGGTCACAGTTCCTGACGGAACTTATCCAGTCCCCGCTCCACGGTTGGACGTCAAGCATCCTCCAGCCA
>JAVJIF010002841.1:0-62374 GCA_038442645.1 Agave tequilana
ACCACCCCTGATACCTGTATTATACGACAATTTCATGACTATCACTTTTACGGGGAGTTGACATGGTTATTATATTATTTATTACCAGATATTTGTACTCCTGAACTCCTGTATACTTGAACCCCTGAAATAGGGAGGCTCCTGACATTACTCCTGATATTATACTCCTGTTGACCCCCGTAATAGGATAACCATGGATATTGGACTCTTGTGAATACCTCGTGAACATTATTATTTGAGACTCTGTTATATTTAAATAACTACACTGGGATGGGGGAAATTGATGGGTATCGATATAGCTTCTGTTTTTATGGTCGCCACACATATGTTGTACAACTATTCTGTTGGATTCGACCTGGAGGCCACCAGGCGTTTCCTGAGCGCGTACTGGCACCCCTACCCCCCTTGCCTGCCTGCCGGGTGTGCTATAATCCCACTGAGTATATCCTGTGGGGAACGATGACACTCTATTCCTTCGGGGCGTATACTAACCTTCGGGCATATAGTAAGTCCCGGTGCCTAGCGGTACGTTCCGGCTCAGTTCCAGATACTCTTGGACCGTTATCCCGGGCATGCACGGGACCCATTCTAAACATGATTCGTCATTCCCCATTAATTTTCAATAACCAACCTCGCTTGGCTTGTATGCGGAAGTATATGGCACGGTCATATACCGAAACATACAAATTGAACGAGTCTTAATAATAACTTGATAATTGACTTCATGCTACATGAATTTTATTGTCGTGTTCATACTTGCCATTTATTGTAGTTACTCCATGCTTGCTAATTTGATTACATGACATTTAACCTGCTGCACTTGCTTTATTTCATGATTCACTATTTATTGTGATTATTCCATGCTTATTGATTTTGATACATTATACTTGACCTGATGCACTTACTTTTATTTATACTTGCCACTTGGCTTCTTCTTGCACTCGCTGGGTTGCCCACTATCAATCCTGGATTTGTATATTCAGATTTGACAGGTTGGCCGAGGTGGACCCATCAGCTGAGGACTAGGTCTACTTCGAGAGCAGGCAGATCAGTCGTAGCTTCGTCCAGTCTTTCCCCGCTCGCGAGATTCCCTTTTCAGCTCGTGAGTTATTATCTTTTGTACCTTGTACACTCTACCTTTGTACTATCTAGTGATGTAATCTTGATGTAATATTATGTCACTATTTGGATGACTAAGTACTTGTACTATTTTGTATTGGAATGTATAATAGCACGTATTTTCGCACTCTGATCCATGTATTGTGTTGTATTGATGCTTAGCGTACATACGTGACGGTACCATCGCCTGCGTATGTACGTCGCAGTGGCGTCCCCGTACCCGCCAGAATCAGGGCGCCACACCGGGTATGGTACTACAGTGTAGCTGGAGAGACAAAAGCTATTTTTAGCCTGCCTCACAAGGCGTCCAATTGTCATACCAGCCTCAGTTTCTGCACATGGTACTCCCTGACTAATAGGATGCCTGATTTGGAATAAATACCTCTTGCATTAAGAGCATCAGGCATCTTATGAAACCAAGTTGGAGACTAACAAACGTGTGCGAGGTATGGACGAGTATCGGGCGGCCAAGAGGGAAACAGGAGGGGAAGCAGGGATGGAGCCAAGGACAGTAGCACCTAAGGGGCAACTTGCTAAAAAGGGTCGACAGGCTGTGGCCAAACGTTCCCGTGGCTCTGCTTCTAAGGGTGAGCCTATCCCGAAGAAGGCTAGGAGGGATCAGAGGCTGAAGCTTCGATGCCCAGGTAGTTCCTCCCAGTGTTGAGGAGCAAGGGGAGAAAGAAGAAGAGGAGGAAGAAGTCCCCGTCCTTCGATCCCGCGGTCTGCGCAGCAGGGGTCCCCGTGATCCTAGAGGAGGGAGAGCTTGCGAATGAACCCGTCATGGCCGAAGAGGTCGAGCGACCTGAAGTTGACTTGGTGGGGAGAGAAGGCGTTGAGATTCTAGGAGTTTCAACTCAGCCTGGACCTTCTTCAGTTCATGAGAGAAGGGTGGAGGTGCAACAAACTGGGTTCTCCAGTGTATTGATACCCATCTCGCGGGTTATAGATCCCAGCCATACTACTAGGGTATTCAATGGTAAAGCCTCGATCGCTGAAACCTCTTGTGTTGAACTGTCATCTTCATCATCCGAAGAACATGATATATATTATGGCGAAGAGTGATTTTGGCGAGAACCCGCTCTTCCTGACACAAGCAAATTCTCGCATATCTCGGAGGAAGAGATACAGGGACACGTCCCTGTGACGGTTTCGCCGATTGCAAGGATCGCCGCTACTAAAGGTATTTTCTTTGCCCACCTGAACTAATTCCCCATCAAGTTAGGAATGAGTTCTAATATTTCCTTTGACTTCTTCTACTACCGGGCTGGCTGCCGGTGGTGAAGCTACAACTTCTTCTCATATTGGAGATGATCTAGGAGTTGGCCCAACAGGAGGACCTCGAAGCACCCGCTAACGGGATGCCTCATAAGGGTGTAATCGCCGAGGTCGGGGAGCCCTCATCCCCAAGTGGCTTATCCAGGGATATGCCATCTTAATCTTCAACTTGGTAAGAGAATACTGACATGTTGGATACTCTCCTTTTTATCATTACCATCGACATTAATGTTGTGGTTTGTAGAGAGCATTGAGGTAGCTCAAGTAGAGGATCTTGTGGCAAGTATTGGTGCAGAAGATAGCGCAGTTCAAACTTCGGTCAGGGAGCCCAGTACCGTGGAGTTTGTTGTTGCTTCTGTTGCTGTGGAAGTTGCTACAACAATAACTGTCCCAGAGGTATTGGCGATGACCTCAGTGTCTACTGAGCCTGTTGTCGGCTTCACACTGCACAAGTGAATTGGTTCCCGTCTCTCGTTCTGTCATGGAAAGGGGGTCCAGGAGTATATCAGCAGGGTTATCTGAAAAGTCACCTAGAGGGGGGGTGAATAGGTGACAATGCTAATCAAGGGGCAAATTAAAATTAAAGCTACAACTATTACCAAGCAAGAGTCACAAGATGAATGCAAGCAAGTAAGTATGATGAGCAAGTAATAAGTGCAGCAAAGTAGAGTAATAATTGCAAGAATGTAAACCAATCGCAAACACAAGGATATGTTATCGAGGTTCGAGCACCCAGCTCTACTCCCCGCCTTCCCCAGAAGGATTCTAGCTACTTCCACTATAACAAGATCTCAATTACAATGGAGTACCCAACTCCTACAATCTCAGTATAAGTAATTTCCTTGGTAGTCAAAAGACCACAAACTCTCTCTTTCAAATATCTCTTCCCTTACAAAGGTCCTTAGAGAATATTGAGTAGGAATGAAGCTCTTTTGTGTGTAAGGAAAAGAAATTGAAATCAGAGAAAAACTTTTAAAAACCCTTCAGAAATTGAGAGAATTTAGCTTAAAAACCAAGAACTTTGAAAGCCTTAAACTTTTGAATTTTTAGCAATAATTGTTGTTGTAATCAATCTCTCCCCAAACACCCCTATTTATAGGAGAGGGCTAGGGTTTAGGGACAAAACATAATTACTGAAGTTTAGGAGGTAATTAGATCAAAATATATCTTTAAACGAATTTTTAAGCACAAAAGACAAAAATAAACAGCTCTTAAAAATCTGCCCGTTACTGTTCAACGGCTACATCGGTCGACCGGGCCGTCGACCGGTAGTACAAAATTCCGACCGTTACAGGCTATCGGTCGACCGACCCCGGTCGACTGATACAAACTGTGACTCAAAAATAATCGGTCGACTGCCCCGGTCGACCGACAGACATGCACACGGATACGTGCATTCTGCCAGGACCTCGGTCGACTGGTCCGGTCGACCGGACCAGCCTGACATAGACTCGGTCGACTGCGTAGACTGCCGGTCGACCGGATCAGGTCAGAAAACGAAATAAAGACAGAATTTTGAGAAGAAAAATATTTTTAAAAAAAACTATTTTAAACAGGAATTCAGTATGTAACATAAAAAGAAATTTGTAGAAGAAAGATTTTGTACTAAAATATTTTTGTATATTTTATAGGAAATAACTAAGAAATAGTATATGCGCAAAACGTGTGTGATTGAGCTTCAAACCTATCCACTATTCTTTAACATACTATAAACTGAAAAACAAATACATGAAGACTTCTTGAGCTATCTTCAAGTCTTTGAGCCATCCAATGCCTTGCTAGTGCCTTCTCTTCTATGATCCTTCCTTGATGTGCAATTTGCCTTCCTTGCTTGGTGGAACTTAGAAGTTCTTGCAATAGCTAAGAAAATGGTCTCTAAACATGGTACAAGACCTGAAACTCATCTTAGCAAACTTGTTAGTACCAAATAGCACTAATTTGGTTTGTCATCATCAAAACACAAAACAATTGGAGAGTGTAACCTCTTGGCCAACAATCTCCCCCTTTTTGATGATGACAAAACAAATAGCTATTAACAAAAATATAGGGTAGGAGAAAACTCCCCCTCAAATTATGCTATACATAAAACACAAGAATATGCTCTAGATACTAATAATTTAAATGATGCACCAATTATTGAAACCATTAAAACAAAATTAGAAAACCCAAAAATTGCTCTTGATACCAAAAATACCAAAACAACTAAAACACAAGAATTCATAAAACCAAACATATAAATTCATAAAACAAATCTTAAAATTAAAGCATATAAATTCATATGGAACCAGACCAAATGAACTTATTTTTGTCATGTAAACTTATTCTCCCCCTTTTTGTCATACATCAAAAGGGTTATGAAAAACATGTCTATTCAATAATGCAAACATTAGTTCTCCACAAATAAACGAAAATCTAGCAAAATCAAGAGGTTTAGTGAAAATATCGGCTAGTTGTAAATCCGTGGAAACATAATCAATATCTATATCCCTTTCTCAAAGTGATCTCTAAGAAAGTGATATCTAATCTCAATGTGCTTGGTCTTACTATGTTGATTTGCATTTTTGGTCATGTGTATAGTACTAGTATTATCACAAAATTTTTTATATGATCAAAGTGCAAATCAAAATCAAGGAGAGTATGTTTCATCCAAAGGACTTGTGCACAACAAGCCCCGCGGCAACATACTCCGCCTCGGCGGTTGAGAGAGCTACGGAATTTGTTTCCTAGAGGACCATGAAACAAGACAATTACCAAGAAATTGACATGTCCCACTAGTACTCTTTCTATCTACTCTACAACCCGCATAGTCGGCATCCGAATAGCTAGTCATGAAAAATCTATAGTTTTCGGATACCAAAGACCATTCTAGTAGTGCCCTTAATATAACGAATAATGCGTTTTCCGCAATAAGATGAGACTCTTTAGGACACGATTGAAATCTAGCACAAAGACACACACTAAACATGATATCCGGCCTACTTGCCGTCAAATATAAAGACTTCCTATCATGCTTCTATATAATTTAATATCAACATTTTTACCTTGTTCGTCCTTATCAAGCTTGGTTGTAGTTGCCATTGGAGTGTTGCAAGCCTTTGATCCTTCAAGCCCAAACTTCTTTACTAGCTCTTTGCGTACTTGGCTTGGTTAATGAAGGTTCCGTCTTGCAATTGCTTGATTTGGAGTCCAAGGAAGAAATTGAGCTCACCCATGGAAGACATTTCAAATTCTAGTTGCATTACCTTCTCAAAATCCTTGCACAAAAGCTCATTAGTAGATCCAAAAATTATATCATCAACATAAATTTGCACAATTAAAATATCATTATCAACATGCTTAGTAAAAAGAGTTGTGTCTACTTTGCCTTTATAAAAATCATTTGAAATGAGAAAACTAGAAAGCCTTTCATACCAAGCTCTTGAGCTTGTTTCAATCCATACAAAGCTTTATCAAGTTTAAAAACAAAATCGGGATGAACATGATCAACAAAACCGGGAGGTTGAGCAACATAAACTTCTTCATTAATAAAACCATTCAAAAATGCACTTTTCACATCCATTTGAAAAAGTTAAAAATTTTTAAAGCATGCAAAAGCTAGTGTCATCCGTATGGCTTCAAGCCGTGCTACGGGTGCAAAGGTCTCCTCAAAGTTAATTCCCTCAACTTGAGTGTAACCTTGGGCCACTAACCTAGCTTTATTCCTAATGACATTTCCGGACTCATCCATCTTGTTTCTAAAGATCCACTTAGTACCAATTATTGGTCTATCGTGGGGCTTAGGAACAAGGTGCCAAACTTGGTTGCGCTCAAATTGATTGAGTTCCTCTTGCATGGCAAGCAACCAATATGGGTCCGTCTCGGCTTTGAGAATGCCTTTGGGTTCAAAATGAGAAATGAAAGCAAAGTTACCACATAGGTCATGGAGTTTGGAGCGCGTTGTGACTCCTTTAGATGCATCACCCAAGATGAGCTCCTTAGGATGATTTGTAGCGTATCTCCAAGCTTTAGGAAGCGGTTGAGTGCTTTCCTCCTTATCCTCTTGAACTTCACTAATAGGATCTAGCTTTTTTTCTTGAGCGGGTGAGTCCTTTAAGGATAGTCTCTCCATGTCTTCACCTAATGGTTCAAACTCTACAACATTCTCAACAAACACATTAGATTCTTCAAACTTAACATGCATGGATTCTTCAATGGTTTGAGAAGATCTAATGAAACTCTATATGCTTTGCTAGTAGAGGAATATCCAACAAGATAGCCTCATAAGCCTTAGCATCAAATTTACCCAAATTATCCTTAGTATTCAAAACAAACACTTGCATCCAAAAACTTTAAAATATGCAACATTAGGTTTTCTAGAATGATACATTTCAAAAGAAGTTTTTGAAGAATTTTTGCATAAATAAATACGATTCGATATATAGCATGCGGTGTTTACGGCCTCGGCCCATAAATATTGAGGGAGGTCATATTCACTTATCATTGTCCTAGCCATCTCTTGAAGTGTTCTATTTTTTCTTTCTACAACTCCATTTTGTTGTGGAGTTCTAGGACAAGACGTTTCATGCTTAATTCCCTTTTCATCACAATAAGTCATGAAGAGTTGGTTAACAAACTCACCACCTCTATCACTCCTTATTCTCAAAATCGGAAAACCTTTTTCTTTTTCAACTCTTTTTCGAAAATCTTAAAGTGAGAAAAAGTTTGATCTTTATTTTGCAAAAAGAAAACCCAAGTAAACGGGAGGAATCATCAACCAAAACAAATGCAAATCTACTTCCATTTAAACTCTTAGTTTTTAGTTGGTCCAAAAAGATCCATATGAATTAATTCTAAAGGCCTAGTTGACATGATATCCTTGATTGGTTTAAAGGAAGACTTGGTTTGTTTCCCAAGTTGGCACGCACTACACAAATGCAGTCTTTCTCAAAATCCAAGCAAGGTATACCCTTCACCAATTCCTTTGAATTAATCCTAGAGATATGGTCAAAAGATGCATGTCCTAATCTTCTATGCCAAAGCTAAGAATTTTCATCAAAGCATTTAAGCATTTAGTAGAACAATCTAAATTAAGCATGTCAATAATATAAACATTATTATCACGAAAACTGGTGAGAATACAAATATCGGATTTAACATCAAAAATCTTGCAAGAAGTATCATCAAATACAACTTTAAGTCCACGATCACAAAGTTGACTAATGCTAAGCAAATTATGTTTTAAACCATCTACTAAACAACATTCTCAATAATAGGAGATGCACCAATTTGAATGTTACCTATACCGATGATAGTTCCTTTGGAGTCATCCCGAAGGTGACGGTGCCACCTTCCATGTACCTTGATAGGGTGTGAAGTTGTTGATGTCCCATGTCATGTGTCTTGAACAACCACTATCAAGGTACCACCGCTCCCTACGTCTTGGAGCTTTGGTGTGTACCTACATCAAATAATTTAAGACTTGATTTTGGTACCCACATTTTCTTGGGTCCTCTAGGGTTAGTGTCATGAACCCAAACAAGATTATTTGTTCTATTTAGTTGATCATAACAAAACTTAGCTAAATGTCCATTTTGTCACAATATGTGCATCTATACACTCTACTATATTTAAAAGCATAATGAGTGTGTGATTTGTGAGCATGGGCATTGTGAGCATGAACATGAGACGTGTTAGGTGTAGTGTGAGCATGAGGAATCTTAGCATGAGATGTGTGCTTTTTAGAAATTTTTCTTCAAGTTTCTTAGTATTAAAGGCACAATCTTTTAAAACTTTTTCAAAGTCATTCATTTTTGATTTAAAAGAAGAAATTTCTTTTTCATCAATAATAGGAGATTTTGCCTTACAAGTACTCTTGTAGGCACAAAATTCTTTTTGCATGAAAATGAAATTAGAAGAAATATCATCTTTTTCTTTAGAAACAATGGCAAGTTGATTCTTAAGAAAAGCAACTCTTCTTTTTAATTTTATGCATTCAATTTTCTTGTTATCATAAGTTTCAGAAAGTTCTACAAAAGCATGCACTAGAACTTCCTTACTTACATCATCATCTTCATCATCAAGGGATTGAGAGGTTACCTTGGGTGTGTTTGCCATGAAACACATGTTAGCTTGATCCACCTCCTCTTCGGACTCGCTTTCCGAATCCCATGTAGCTTTGTAGGCTTTCTTTTCCTCCGGCTTCTTTGGCTTAAAGGAGGAAGTCATTTTCTTCTTGAACTCCGGACAATCCGCCATGATATGTCGGGTTTGCGGCAATTGTAGCATATGATCTTCCGCTCCTCTTTGCCTTCGAATTTTCTCTGAAAGTTGAATTTGTTCTTTCGGTACAACCTCTTGACATTCCGCACAAGTAGAGTTAGCTCCTCATCTTCTTCTTCGTCATCTTCATCGTCATCGTTGGTGGATGAAGTCTTGAAGGCTATGGATTTCTTCTTTGAAGTAGTGGCCTCTTCTCTTGCCTTCTTCTCCATCTCATGGGTCTTTAGGTTCCCAATGAGACTAATGAGATCCATCTCGTCCTTGTCGTTCAACTCCTTCAAGGTGGTGGCCTTGATCTCCCATGATGAAGGAAGAGCCCGAATTACTTTCCGCACCTTTTGATCGTTGGAGATGTCATCACCTAATGAAGAAAGACCATTAGTGATTTTAGTAAACCTTGTAGCCATACTATCAATAGACTCATCATCAAGCATTTTAAATGACTCATATTGGGACCTCAAGAGATCTATCTTATCTCTCTTGACTTGTGAAGTCCCCTCGTGTGTGACCAATAAGTGTTGCCAAATCTCATAGGCGGATTGGCAATGAATTACCCGTGTAAGGTCATCCTCATTCAAGGCGGTTAATAGGGAATTTGGGCTTTGGAGTTAGCCTCATATAGTTTAAAGTCAAGGTCGGTCCAAGTGCTCTCATCACCATCGGGTGCTACATAGGGTTTAGTCAAGGACTTGGCCACTAAGCTACCCAAAGATTGCAAAAATATAGTCATCCTAACCTTCCAAATTGGGAAATTTAGGCCATCAAATTTAGGTGGGGATTTAATATTGTCGGCCATGTTTACTAGTGATGAATGAATGAAATGAAAATGTTGATTAGCAAAATTTTAAGGATCTCTCTATGGATGTTAAGCCAAACCTAGAGTCCAAGCTCTGATACCAATTGAAAAGTCACCTAGAGGGGGGTGAATAGGTGACAATGCTAATCAAGGGGCAAATTAAAAATTAAAGCTACAACTATTACCAAGCAAGAGTCACAAGATGAATGCAAGCAAGTAAGTATGATGAGCAAGTAATAAGTGCAAGCAAAGTAGAGTAATAATTGCAAGAATGTAAACCAATCGCAAACATAAGGATATGTTATCGAGGTTCGAGCACCCAGCTCTACTCCCCGCCTTCCCCAGAAGGATTCTAACTACTTCCACTATCACAAAGATCTCAATTACAATGGAGTACCCAACTCCTACAATCTCAGTACAAGTATTTCCTTGGTAGTCAAAAGACCACAAACTCTCTCTTTCAAATATCTCTTCCCTTACAAAGGTCCTTAGAGAATATTGAGTAGGAATGAAGCTCTTTTGTGTGTAAGAAAAAGAAATTGAAATCAGAGAAAAACTTTTAAACCCTTCAGAAATTGAGAGAATTTAGCTCAAAAACCAAGAACTTTGAAAGCCTTAAACTTTTGAATTTTTAGCAATAATTGTTGTTGTAACCAATCTCTCCCCAAACACCCCTATTTATAGGAGAGGGCTAGGATTTAGGGACAAAACATAATTACTGAAGTTTAGGAGGTAATTAGATCAAAATATATCTTTAAACGAATTTTTAAGCACAAAGACAAAAATAAACAGCTCTTAAAAATCTGCCCGTTACTGTTCAACGGCTACATCGGTCGACCGGGCCGGTCGACCGGTAGTACAAAATTCCGACCGTTACAGGCTATCGGTCGACCGACCCGGTCGACTGATACAAACTGTGACTCAAAAATAAACATCGGTCGACTGCCCCGGTCGACCGACAGACATGCACACGGATACGTGCATTCTGCCAGGACCTCGGTCGACTGGTCCGGTCGACCGGACCAGCCTGACATAGACTCGGTCGACTGTCGGTAGACTGCCGGTCGACCGGATCAGGTCAGAAAACGAAATAAAGACAGAATTTTGAGAAGAAAAATATTTTTAACAAAACTATTTTAAACAGGAATTCAGTATGTAACATAAAAAGAAATTTGTAGAAGAAAGATTTTGTACTAAAATATTTTTGTATATTTTATAGGAAATAAACTAAGAAATAGTATATGCGCAAAAACGTGTGTGATTGAGCTTCAAACTTATCCACTATTCTTTAACATACTATAAACTGAAAAACAAAATACATGAAGACTTCTTGAGCTATCTTCAAGTCTTTGAGCCATCCAATGCCTTGCTAGTGCCTTCTCTTCTATGATCCTTCCTTGATGTGCAATTTGTCTTCCTTGCTTGCTGGAACTTAGAAGTTCTTGCAATAGCTAAGCAATGGTCTCTAAACATGGTACAAGACCTAAAACTCATCTTAGCAAACTTGTTAGTACCAAATAGCACTAATTTGGTTTGTCATCATCAAAACACAAAACAATTGGAGAGTGTAACCTCTTGGGCCAACATTATCTCCAGCTAATGATATCATGAAAGAGCTAGCACGTCAAATGGTGCGACAATATTTTGCTTCCATGAGGTCCTGTATCAACTTGGTCCTTTTCGGAGGCAGTTCCTTTGAGTTTGCCTGGATGCTTCCCGAGAATCAGATCGAGAACATCAGTCACACTGGGAGTTCTTCGCAGGCTAGGGCCTGTCTGATGCTGGTTAAACTAGCTGGGGAGCCACCTGAAGGAGCTCAAGAGCCTAGAGAATGCTAGCTTAATGGAAGAGGCTTGGTCAACACTGAGTAAGCTCCTTGCCACTTAAGAACACGAGCGAAAAGAGATAGAGGAGCAAATGGCTGAAGAAACCCGCCATCTCCAGCACTTTCAAGCTGACTACCAAAGACTGATTGGCGATTCAAAGAAATCTGAAATCGTCATCCAGAGTGCAGAGCAAGTTATCACCACTGCTCGGATTACAATTGCCAGGGCACATGCCTTGATTGAGGCCAATGAGCAAAAACTTGCTATTGCTAGAAAAAGGCTGGAAGAGCTGAAGGCTGCTAAGACGCAGGTCTAAGAAAACCTTACTGCTCATTCTCTAGGTTGGAGTCTCTTCAGGCGCAATTGTCTACGAGGAGATTCTTGTTCAAGGAAGAGTTGCGGGTCCAAGCTTTGGTGAAAGCTGAAAAGGCATGTCAGCACGAGATGCATCGCCTCCGGGAACAAATCCGTTCTTTGACGAAATAGGATTATTAGCCTTCCATCTCCCTTTTTTTTTGTAACACTCCATCTGTCGAATAAGAGCGTTTGTGTTACTTTTATTATTTTTGAGTCAAATAATAAAAGTTCTCAAATTTTGTCTCGTCTTTATCCTTTAGACTCTTTTACTGCCTGGATGAACTCAGTTTTCATAGTCGTACTCCTTGATTGTTTGTGAAAACGCAGTCCTTAGTCGTTTTGATAGGGTACGACCATGAATAATAAATTCAGGCTGCACTGAGTTCTTGAGCGAGATGCGGCTCTCATTTGCAGTGGAGACACAGTTTTAGGTTCCTCAAGAATGATGCAAGGGTCTTAACTGGTTGGTGGGGACGCGGGTCTGACTCAATAGAGACGCGACTCTGGTCCCTTGAGAGGGCGCAAACTCAGGCTGTACTGAGTTCATGATTGAGACGCGGCTTTCATTTGCAATGTAGACGCGATTTTGGGCCCCTCAAGAATGATGCATGAGTCTTCAGCTGGTAGGTAGGGACACGACTCTGACTCAATAGAGACGCGACTCTGGTCCCTTGAGAGGGCGCATCCTTGAAGCACGAACCTACGTCCTTGATAAAGGAGACGCGGCCTTCAGGTTCAGGACGCAACCTTCAAGTCTTGTGAATAGGTGCGAGTTCAAGATGCAATTCCTGAATAGTCGTGGAGGGTGGATCCCAATCGCTGAGGAGATGCGACTCTGGGCCACTTCAGGAGACGTGGTTGTGGACTCTTCAGTAGGAAAGAAAGGAACGCAACCCTCGGGTTTATGAAAGGTCGCGGACTTGTGGACACGACCTTTGAGTATGCGCCGGATGCCGCTTCCTAAGCGTTACATGCAGCCCATCTTAAAGATCTTGTTGGATCTTTTAATGCCAGGTAGGCGTTGGCGATTGAGGACTTGTGTCCTTCGATGTTTCCTGAAGCGACAATCTGCGCGTCAACTCCTTATTGGACTTGATGTTCATGCGGGAATTAAGGCTGATGGCTTTGATTTTTATGCCATTAATTACAGGCCTTATGGCTTGCCTATAAATAAGCCTCACCCGCTTAACAGTCCATTATCTAGACTGTGTTCCTTTGCGAGCATGCACTCTAAAGGTCTTCGTCTTGATTTGTCTATCTTCCCTTCAAAGGGATGTGTCCCAACGAACAGTAAGAACTTGAAGCTTCCATGCTTTCTGAACTCAAAATTTTCATACTTTCCTTTAATCTTCTCCAAAGATTATCACTGTCAAGTGATTTCAAGATAAAAAAGCATCGCTTTAAGTGTTTTCACGGCCGCGCCTTGATGAATAAAGTTCAACTTCTAGAGAATTCTTCCCCGGGTAGGAACCATTTGTCGCCATGAAATACTCAGTCCCACTGAGTTTCTGTTTTCCTGTCTATTGAAGAAATTTGATCTCTTGATCTTCTTTTGAAATATGATTGATGCGCCCGTGTTTGGAAGTCGCGTCTTTCAGACTTCTTGATGAAGCGCGAGCTGACTGACTTTAAACTCTAAGTCACAAATCCTTTGAACGCGAGTGTGATAAACTTTGTGCTTGGATCTTGGAACACGAGCTTTATACATGAAGCTCGCGTTTGAGGTTCTTGACTTAGAGAATTCTAGCTCTTTTGAGGCCTCTGGACTTGGATGTGACAACCCCTGTTTCTCAAACGCGAGTGTGGCAAACTCTACGTTTGGGCTTTCTCGCGTCTTATATCTTGGACGCAGGTCTAACACCAGACCCCGTTCAGATCTGCACTAGTCAACTCCGTGTCTGAAGTTCACAACTTCAATCTCGCGTCTGCCTTTCAGCTTTTCTATTTCTGCCATAACAAATTTTAACCTTTTGGTTTTTGCTTCTTATAGGTTCTGGCAGCCTCAGTCAGTCTTCCGCATCTTCACTGGGCTCATGGGAGAATATTCGACCAGCCAGCTTATTCGAGCTCTTAAGATATCCGTCAAGGCCTTATTGGACATGACGACCAGCACTGCCCTGGGTTTATCATGGTCGCAGTTGGTATGGTGGTGGGTATGGTGTCCTTGGAGGCCACAGGAAAGAGGATGTCACCAGTAAGGTCTCGGATCCTCCCTTTGCCAATTTTGATTAAGGAAGATCTAGCTTTCTGGTGGCAAAATCTGTCATTAAGCGAAGGATTACTGCCCATACCAGTTGGTTGGGTGGAATCAGAATGTTCTTTCACATTTTGACCTCGAGAAACACCATTGTTCTCGGTTAGCGATGAGCTTCTTCAATGTCTACATCATGCATCATGATGTTATCATCACTTGGTTGTCTCAACACTGATTAACTGCGACATAACTCAGTGGAAGAAGAGAGGAACCTTTCTTCGGCATTCTTCCAAACATCTTGTATTTGGAGCAGTGTAGATGTCTTGAGGAGTGAGTGCAACCTTTCGCTGAGAGAGAGAGACTTCTTTGTACTCCTTTATTGTAACACTCAATCTTATTGTATAAGAAAGCGTCTTGTATCACTTTTATGTATTTGAATATAAATAAAAGTGACACATTTTCTTGTCTTCTGAAATATCTTGAATTCTTTTTTTTTAGATTGAAAATTAGACACATAGAAGTAGAAACTCTTGACTTGCTAAAAAAAATAGGATAATTAACTTAACAAGTCAAAGTTGGGGAAAAATTCCATTTCAGGAATTTTAGATTACAGTCAGAGGTGTGATATTCACTTGATAGGAATGTGGGTCAGAGGTGTGATATTAACTTGACTCAACAGGGATTTCAACTTCATTTGGGAAGACTAAAAACATCACTGTTATAGTTGTAAAGTTAAACTTAGCAGTGAAGGTAATGCTAGAGGTGTAATTTTAAACTTGGCATTAGTCATCTCAACTTTGATAGGGAAGTTCGAGGGAAAGTCATTACCATAGGTGTATTGTTGAACTTAGCAATGAACTGAATGCTAGAGGTGTGATGCTAAACTTAGCATCACTCATCTCAGCTTCGATATGGAAGCCTGAGGAAAAGTGACTGTCACAGGTTTAATATTGAACTTGGCAGCAACTTAATCACTGTAAGAGGTGTGGTATTAAACTTAACAGTAATTTATCAGAGGTGTAATTTTGAACTTGACAAGAATTGGTTTGCAATAGGAGCAATTTTGAAGACTTGTCATTCTATTAATGAGAATTGACAAGTGAAATTTAGAATGTCAGAGGTGTAATTTTAACTTGACAAGAAAGTGTTTGCGATAGGAACAATTTGAGGACTTGTGACTCCATGTAAGGAAGAGACAAGTGAGGTTTGTACTCATTGGGAGTACTAAAATTTTTCATTGTCAGAGGTGTAGTGTTAACATAGCAATGATTGTATTTGTGGACCTACCACTCTATGGAAGAGAATTGGTAGGAAATTTTGGGTGGAAAGTAAAATGAACTGTCAGAGGTTTAATATTAACGTGACAATCTTTGATTTCCTGAGACATGAGAAATTTGCCGTTAGAGGTATAGTATTAACATAACAACAAGGATTTCTAATGAGTTTTGTTGTCAGAGGTTTAATATTAACTTGACTAAATCCACTGGGGATTGAAAAATCTGGTTTGTCAGAGGTTTAATATTAACTTGACAAATCCCAGTTCATTTCATTAGGGAGAGGAACGCAGGTATTTTCGTAGCCCTACCATTCTATGGGTGAGAATTGGTAGGAGATTTTGGAGGAGAGGATGGGACCACGTCCCTTAGGATTTTTAGTAAACCCTCAGCTATCAACGGATTTGGTGTGGCTTTACCAACTACCATTTGAGTTGGGCTTACCATGCTATTTCCCTCAGCATGATAAGTTGTCGAAGACTTATGTTAGACTTAAAAGCTAACATTTTCCTCTATCCTTAGCCGTCGGAGGCGTCGGGTGTCAGTAGAAGAGTAATTAAACTAAAACCGAAGTTTTACACTTTATTTCTTCTTCAAATTTTACATTATGCATCATGATGTAACCAGCGCTTGATTAGCTTGACGCTGATTGACTGTGATGTGATCCAGTAGAGGAAGAGAAGCTTTTCTTTGGCATTCATCTTAGATCTAGAGTTTCGTTCAGAGGTGTAGTATTAACCTAATCAGGAGAAGAGTGCTATCAAGGATAGTATTTCTTCAAGAATTTGCCATTGATTGGCATCATGAGCGTATCACCGTCTGAGGTTATGAGGCGATATGCTCCATTTGAGTAGACCGACTTTACTACAAATGGTCCTTCCCATTTGGGCTAGAATTTTCCTTTGATCTTATACGTCATCATCATAAGTCTTCTAACAGCTAAGACAAGGTCGCCTTTCTTAAAAGTTCGCTCCTTGACTTTCTTGTTGAAGGCTTTGGTAATTTGAGCTTAATAGAGCTCGATTTGCTGTTGAGCTTGCAGGCGTTTATCATCCAAAGCCTCCAGCTCTTAGAGTCGCAGTCGATGCTTCTTCTCATTTGTTATCTCTGTTGTCAAGGCGACACGTAGAGATGGGATTTAGATTTCTAATGGGAGTACAGCTTCACACCCATATACCAAGGAGAAAGGTGTAGCCTTCGTCGGGGTTCGAACCGTCGTGCGATAGGCCCATATGCATTCATCTAACTTATCGTCCCAGTCACGTTGGCTTTTCAAGACGAAATTCTTGAGAAGTATTTTAATAGTCTTGTTGAAAGCTTCTGTGAGGCCATTAGCGGCTGGGTAGTATGTCGTTGAGGACACACTCTAAATTCTGAACTTGTTGTAGAACCTCTGAAAAGCCTGGCTGACGAACTGGGGCCCATTATCATGAACAATCCGTCATGGTACAACAAAGCGGTAAATGACGTGATGTTTAACGAATTTGACCACGTCAGATGCTTTTACCTCCCTCAAGGGAATAGCTTCAGCTCAGTTAGAGAAATAGTCAGTTATAGCTAAAGTGAACCAGTGTCCTTTGGATGGAGGTGGCTGATAGGACCGATCCTGTCCATTCACATCTCAAATGGCCAGGTTGAGGTTGTAGAGCGAAGATATCCTAGTGCTTGATGGATGAAGTCACCATGGACCTGACATGCGTGACATCGTTTAGCATAAGTGATGGCATCAGGGATCATCTTAGGCGAATAATATCCCAGTCTTCAGAGTCGATCACCAAGCTTTGGACCAGGCTGATGAGCTCCACACATGCCATCATGCGCTTCTTTGAGTACTTCCTGTGCCTCCTTTTGCGACAAATAGCGGAGGAGGATCCCATCATGCGATTGACGATACAGTGTTCGCGTGATCGCATTATAGTAAAATTTGGGGGCTTTCCTTCTAATGACAGCCGACTCTTTGGGATCATCAGGAAGGATGTCATACAATGCATAGTCGATGTACGGGAATCGCCAATCCCTGAGTGCTGGACCTGTTGAAGTTTCTAAAGCTTCTTTGCCTTGACAGTCTCCTGTCGGCTTTTGGTGATCTTCAAAAGCGGTTCTTGGGCAATACAAGTCATGGCTGTAGACAAGTATTTCTCTACTGCTCCAGCTGGAAGGGCTAAGGAGGCAGCGAGAGATGCCAGTGCATCTGCATGCGTATTTTTCTGGTGTGGTTCATGGTCGATGTAAAAGTTTCTGAACCTTTTGCCATAGAGATAATTGCGTTGAAATAGGGTACTAAGTCTTCATGCCTGACTTCGTACTCTCTGCGAACTTGGTTAACGATGAGTTTAGAGTTACCTATGCTTTGAGATTTTTAACTACAATCTTATCGGCGATTTGCATTCCAATCAAGAGGGCATTGTATTCTGCTACATTGTTGGAGCATGGCTCGGTTAATGAGAATGCACGAGGGATCACACAATTTTGTGGAGAGACTAGTACTACGCTACTCCTGCTACGACATGCCCTCGTGGGCCTATTCTTGATGCTTCATCGAAGAAGAATTGCCACACCTATCCTTCAAAAGATGTCTGGGTCAGACAAACCTCAGCGACCTCGTCTGGGAGATCCTTGTAAAGTTTGGTCGCTCTCAGCTCTGGATGTTCAGCTAGGAAATCTGTCACCGCTTGTCTCTTCATGGCTTTTTGCAGTGAAAGTGCATCTCATATTGGGAGAGCAGTATGGCCCATTTTGCCAGTTGGCCATTTAGCGACGATAGCTTTGTCAAGAGCAACCTCAAAGGGTTGACTTTTGATATAACATTTTGGCTCACCAAGTAGTGTCCCATTTTCTGGACGGCGAACACCAACGCCAAACATTCCTTTTCGATCGGGTTATACCAATGTTCAGCTCTGACATTGTTTTACTCAGATAGTTGATTGCCTGCTCATGTCCTTGATCATTATTCTGGGCTAGTAAAGATCCTAAGGAATGATCCATCGCTCGAACGTATATCAGGAAAAGTTGTCCTGAAACCAGAGCTGTAAGGACGGATGGTTGCGTGAGGTATCATTTAATTTCCTCGAACGCTTGTTGGCAAGCATCATCCCAGATGAATGAGACGCCCTTCTTCATTAATTTGGTGAAGGGTTGGCATCTTCCGGAGAGACTTGAGATAAACCTCCGGATGTACGCTAGTCGCCCTTGCAATCCCCTAAGCTCCCTGAGATTCCTTGGAGGTTGCATTTCCTAGACAGCGCGGACTTTTTCTGGGTCCAAATGAATTCCTTTGGATGTTATCACAATTCCTAAGAATTTACCACTGGTTACCCCCAGGAAAGATTTGGTAGGATTCATCTTTAACTGATGTGCCCGCATGATTTCAAAAACTATCTTCAGGTCTGCTATGTGATCACCTTTGGTGTGGCTTTTCACTGCAATGTCATCGACGTGCATTCCACTGTTTTATGCATGTGTTCGTAGAAAATTGCATTCATAGCTCTCTGATACGTTGCCCCCGCGTTCTTCAGTCCGAAGGGCATGACAATATAGCAATATAGCCCCAGTGGTGTCCTGAAAGATGTATGCTTTTTATCTTCAGGGTACATCTTGATTTGATTGTACCCTGAGAATCTATCCATAAAGGACATTCATTTAAAACCACACGTATTATCAATTATGACATCCGTGATTGGGAGAGAAAATTCGTCTTTGGGACAGGCCTTATTTAGATCGCGAAAATCGATTCAAATCTGGATCTTCCCATTTTTCTTGGTAACAGGGACGATATTGGCTACCTAATCGGGGTGTTGCTCCTCCCTAATGAAGCCAGAGTCTATAATTTTTTTGACTTTCGACTGGATTGCTTCCATTATTTCTGGACGGAACTGTCGCTGCTGCTGTTTGACTGGCTTCACATCTAAATTAATGTTAAGGCAATGCATAGCCACTCGAGGATCAAACCCAGGCATGTCCTCGTAATTCCAAGCGAAAACATCTATATACTTTTGCACAAGAGATATTAGATTTTGTTTCTCGGAGGGTGATAGGCTTTCTCTTATAAAGATGGGCTTAGAATTAGCCTCATCTCCCAGATTAGTCTGGGTGACCTTATCTTCTGTGGGTGGCTCGCGTTGTTCGAAGCGAATATCCTAGAGAGTGTTTAGGTGTTTGATCGAAGAATCTGTATCAGACTGGATCATTTCATCATCTCTGTCTTCCAGGTGGCTTGTTGAAACCATGTTTACAGAAAGTTCTCTGAAGATATTGCCGATACTAACATCCGACTCCCACGATGACGTGCCTGATAAATAATTATGGTATAATGACTCTTCAGACTCAAAGGTTGACGGAATTAGATTTGACACATAGCCCAAACCCCTGCGAGTTCAATGGTAATAGTCAGGGTCTTTCCTTTCAGAACGAAAGATCAAAGTAGTGTTCTTCTTCCTTTGCCGAAGTTCAAACCAGGACCATTTGTTAAATCATACCCTATACTCTCCATTATTCTGAGTACATTTGGCTTATAATGATAGAACTGAGGAGATTCGTTCTCGCTTTCTGAGTCTTCGCGAGACATCAATTTGGACTTAGTTCTTTTGAAAAGAATTAGTTTTTGGCCTCTGCGTCTTACTGGAACCATGAATACTAATTCTTGCGCATCACTGACATCTTAGTACGTTTTGAGGGATGACTTCATTGGTAAATGCAATGATGTTAGAGCATCCATTGCCGACCAGGGGTCATTATACACCTCAGTACTAGTGTCTGATGGCACTGAATCAGAAGCAAACACAAAAAAGTAAGCCAAATCCAACTCTTCATTAATATACCACTCGCCTACATCATCGACGGTGTTATTAACATCGAGCTTATTAATGCTCGTTACAAGTGAATTTAATTCCTACATGCACTCTTCTTCTGCCTCTGGCTCAATGTCAGCTTCATTACCAGAGTTTGGTTCCTCTGGCTGTGGATTCTCGTTTGTCTCCAGAGAGTCTTCGTACAGGAGGGAGTCTATGAAATAGTTCTCTACCCCCTTGAACGGATGCCTTTTGGCAATCAACGTTCGGACTTTCTCACTTCCATCGATGTACTTCATGACTTGACGTAAAGTGGAGAGGACGATGGAATTACGATGAATCCACAGTCGTCTGAGCAGCAAATTGTACGAAGTATCAGCGTCAATTACATAGCACGTCACTTCAGATCTCAGATCCCCAATCTGGCATTTGAGCTTGATCTTCCCCATTGAGCGCGTACCATTGGCGTTGAAACTATAGATGGTAGTTTGGGTGGCGCTCAATCGGTGGGTGGGGATCTCTAAGTGCTGCATGACTCGGCGAGTGCTCAATGAGGATCCTGGATCTACCTGAATGCGGCTCACTTCAGAGGATCCAATGTACCCTGTGAAGTACAAGGGCCGATCATGTTTTTCCCTTAACTTGCATGTCGTCTGACGTGAAGGTAATGCAGGGGGCAATTTGGGAGGCATGGAGGCAATCCTCTACCTCTTCTTCCTGTGGTCCAGTCGGGATCTGGGCCATGAAGACCTCAGCATCGGTTAGGGCTTCCCTCAGAGCTTCTCTTGTTGACTTTGACAGTCTCAGGAGCTCGTAGAGGGTGATCCTGGTCGGGACATTGGCCAGTTGAGCTAAGATGTCAACACGGTAAGGTGTTGGAGATCCTTTCACATTGTTCTTTGGGAGAGCCTTGGAAAACTAAAGCTCTTTCTGCTTCTCCACCAGTTGCTTTGCGGAGGGCTTGGCTGACTCTGTAGTAGATTTAGGAGGGCTTTTCACCATCTCGTCGTACTTCTTTAAATATGACTGACCCGAATGATTTTCTGCCACGAGCGATTTATTAAGCTCTGCGGCAAGGAGATTGTTTCCTCTTCTGAATCGGCTAGTGAGGGAACATCGATTTCTGCTTCCCGGGAAGAAGCGCACACCATATTGCAGGACGAAGCTTTCGCTTTTCCTTTGGACTTTCTGTTGGTAACAGTAGTCAACTGTTGGCCATCCACAAAGTCGGGATGAACCCACATAATTTCTCCCTGAGGTGTACGGATAGGTAGAAGACCTTTCTCCTGTTGATGATGTGGGTCCGTATTGATCATTCATAGTTCTCCTTGCGGGATGGGAACTACTCTGGACGGTGCTGGAGGCTGTTTTCAAAACTAAAAAAATGATGTCATATTAGTCGTCACTTTCTTCTACTCTCGATGGAGCTTTAGCACTTCTGTATCAATCAGAGCTTGAAGAATATCTTTGAAGACATAACGGCTTTTGGTGCGGTGATCTAGCATCCTATGATACAGGCAGTAGTTAGGATTGTCGGACTTGCCGACTTCCTTAGGACGTCTAGCTTCAGGAAGCTTCAATCTGTTACTCTTGTTGAGTAATTTGAACAATGAATCGACATGCTCGTCTTTGAAGAAATACTGCTTGTTGGCACGTAGCTGACTTGAAGAACCACTTCCCCTGGCCGGCTGAGGTTTGACGGGGGATTTTGTCACTGTCGCCAATGTATCCTTTCTTTTTGATTGAAAAGATATTTCTGGCGCGCGCCTTGTCCAATTTTCGCGTCGGGGCTTGCTTTCTTCTGCCCTAACCCTGGCGATAATTTCTTCAGCCTGTTCAACTTGCTGGACTAATTGCTTTCATGTGCGGCTTTCAGCAACCCCTATCTAGGTTAGGAGTGAAGTTTGTAGATTGTGGCGACATGTTTCTACCAGGATGGCCTAGGTCATTCTGCTAGGACATCGGAGCACCATATTCTAAAATCTCTCCACAAATATTTTCACTGACTCTCCCTTTTGCTGCTTTGTTACCAGGAGAGTGGGCATTGTGATTTCTGAGTCGTCTTCAAAGAACCGTATCAGGAAGAGCTTTTCCAAATTACCCCAGTTTTTGATGGAGCCTTCTGGAGTTTCATGAACCATTCAAAGGCAAGCCCTTTTAGAGTGTCGATGAACAAACGTGCCAGGATGGCGTCATTATCTACTACATTTTGTGTCTGAGACTTGAAGTAGTAGATATGTTGGTTCGGTGACCCTTTGCTGTCGAAAGCCTATAAGGTCAGAGCTTTGAACTTAGGAGGGTACGAAACAAGGTCCCACTCGGCCGGATATGGCCGGACCACTCCTACTTCTTGGAGGCCTTTCCGATTGGTAAGGCCTTCTAGACCCTGCTCCAATTAACTCATTCTTTTTGAATGAATACCCCCGTTCTCCGGGTTGCCTTCCTCTTTAGATGAGGATTTAAACGATTTGGAATTAGATTGCTCCTTCTCCTCGATATATACGGAAGATGAGCTTTCTCCTTCTTTCTGTTTACCTTTAGACTTCTTAGAACAAGCTTTGTCGGTTGACTTACTCTTGTCTTCAAGAAATTGTGCAAGCATCTTCTTGAGAGTATCGATAGATTCTTGTTGAGCACGAATCATATCGAATTGTTCCCTTTGGATTTGGGTTTGTTGTTCAAAGCGCCTGGCTGTCTCCTCGGGAGTATTTGTCATGTACGCAAAGGCTTCCTTCTCTATGGAAGACTTTAAGGCCTGCGATTCTGCAATGACGGAGTGTGATTCACTTACTTCAATGCCCCGAGCTAGGGCACTGCAGTTGATCGGGGCGACCACACCAGTCCGAGTGCGAGTATGCTGGTACACTCCTTCTGGTTCTGTGTCAGACTCGTCGAAGCTGACCGGCAGTTGTTTTCCCCTACTTCTGCTTGACATGTTTGCAGTGACTTAAGGGTACTCCGTGTCAGAGAAGGCTTCCCTTCTGTGGAAGCGACACCTCTTGGCTGATCGGGAGGTCGAGGCCATTTGTCTGAACACCGACTGTTTGCTTGCATGTGAGCTGCAGTAGAATTCAGAGAGCATTATCGTCATGAGCCGTTCACAGCAACAAGACGGAGTGATCTGATTAGCACTCCTTTTCTTTGTCAAATAATCTCTTAGATCTGTCAGAGGGGGATCAAAGAGATTGTCTTCGGATTGTCGAGAGCTTTTCAGCTTCTGAGAGCCACCCTTACGTCGAGAATCTAAGACGCAGGGTTCAGAAAGGCGGAGCTCACGTTGTGTAGAACAGGCGCGGCTCTTGCGTTTTGATTTTGAAATAAGGGTATCATGCCTCTGGTGAGCAGAGATGCAGACCTCACATTGCTGATTGTCGCGTTTGGTTAGCGACGGTTGAGACATGCGGGCTTTCTCAATTCCGCGTCTGGTTGTAGAGACGCGAGTCTTGTGCCTCTGAGACGAAGCTTAGCCCTTGTGCTGCTGAACGTCGCATTTGGGAAGTGAAGTCTCAGAAACGCAAGCCTATTTGGCTTCGTGTTTTGGTCTCCATATGCAGACTTCGAGCGTTTGACGCAACCCAGAAGAGATGCGGGCTTGAGCCTCACGTTCTGTATTTACTGGATAGCTAGTTGTTCCAACTTCTTGGGCCTATAGTGGACGTGTGTGTCATCTCTATCAGCGTTCAGCGTTCAGTTACACCGTACGGGTTGCTGGGAACCCTCGGTAACCAGAAATTGAGGAAGAGGACGGGCATGAATGGGCTGAATATCAGCAACACTAACCTCGCGGGTTTCGCGGGAGATGTTGACGCGGGTGTTACGTGTGATGTGGTTAGCCATGGTACTTTTCTTGTCAATCACATCTGAAGGGATCTCAGAGCATATTTGAGAGCGGGTCCCCGAGGAGACCTTGCGGTACTGCCGTGCCCTAGGGCTTTTGAAGCCAGAAGAGAGGAACTCTTCATACTTTGCTTGGTCGAACTCCACTATAAGTGATTCGATCATTTTTCACATGTAGGTGACGGCACCTTGCGTCACGACTTGCTCATCGGTAGAGAAAGTGCTCTCCAGCGGAGTCGTCATCTCTTGTTTGGTGAAAATTTGAAGGCGCATAAAATTCTTTATTTGATAGTAAAGAAAATTACAACAGGTCAATAATCTGATTACAAGAGAGGGAAGATATTCAAGTTCAGATCTTCCCTTTGTTCAATGCTGTGTTCTTGATGTAGCGATGGAAAGTGAATCTTATTTTCTATTGACTGAGTGAACGTCACTATCTTCTGAAAAATCTTCTCTTCGGATTATGGACGGAGCAGCACAGCTCCTGTCCAATAAAATCTCAAAGAGACTTGAGCCAAGAACTAACTTGAACTCAGCAAGTTGTTAGAAGAGTTTTTCTCCTTTGTACTCCTCAGCTAAAGATTCTGATTTCTCCGGGATTTGCAACCGAAGTTCTTCTGACCAGCCTTTTTTCTCGACCCATCGACCATAGCAAACTGGGTTATTTATAGAGGCTTCAGGGGTAAAAGTGTCCCCTAAAAATACTCCATAATGAGGGTTAACTCCCTCATTACGTGGGCAGTAATTGACCAAGTAATGAGGGCAGTTATAACCGAGACGCGAGCTTTGGGCCTCACGTTTTGCCATTGAGGGATGCTTGAGAAACACGAGCTTCAAATTCTGCATCAAGCTTCACGTGAGACGCGGGCTTTGGACTCTGCGTCTTGGTACTGCAGTAATGCTGAGATGCGGCTTTCATGCTCCGCATCTTGGTCATTGCAGTGATGTTGAGACACGGGTTTCAATCTTCGCGTCTTGGTGCTACGCTAGTGGCGATGATTAGCCTTGCGTCTGGAGTTTGGACTCTGACTTTTTGATGAGTTGTCTTCAGTGATTTTTAGACAGCCTACACACACAAGTTTTAAAGTTTATTAGTTTTGATTTTTGGTTTAACCGGTTTTGGATTTCATATCAAAAACACAGATATAATATCTTACATGTATATTGGATTCTATTCATATACAACATGCTTCAAATTTGTTTCAATATCTTGTTTTTGTATCCATATGAGTTTTGGAGAAAACGATTTTTAATTTCAAAAATTCAAGTTTTGAAAAATATAGATTTTTTATTTAAACCAAATTTCAATATGACAAAAATGGTTCAAATAGTTTATAATATGTGTTGAATTTTTGCACACAAATTTGTACCTCAAAGATCTTATAAGAACTTATTTTTGTGCAATTTATGTGATTTTATGGGATTTAATTGAAGTTAAAAAGACAAGTTTTTAATCCCTACAAAAACCCAGTCAGACTGACTGGCGGTCGACCGATGTGCACGAGGACGTGCACGCATATGGCCAGCCAATTCGGCCAGTCAACCGCGTGGTCGACCGACTAAAAGCACCCTACTCTCGGGTGGGGGCCGGTCGACCACTCGGTTGACCGGAGGCAGAATGGTCATAAAAATGACCGTTGGCCGGTCGACGGGATGGTCAACCGAAAGGGTATTTCTGCCCTTTCCTGGCTGCCAACGGGAAATTTTTTTGGAGGGTTATAAATAGCCCCCTCCTTAGCTGATTTCACTAAGAATTGAGAAGAGAATTTTTCCCATCTTTCAAGAGTTTTTCAGCAAGAGTTTTTGTGGTTAAATGATTTATTTTTATTTGTTTTTATAATGTTGGAAAATTCAAAGAAAAGAGTCTTTTGGGAATTGGTTTTTGGTCTTGATTTCAATATCTATTTGGAGATTTTCTCAAGTGTTTTTCTTTGTTCCAAACACTTTATTTTCTCACACTTGAGCTATCTATCTATCCTATCTATTAGGATCTTATTTTTGGTGAGAAAATTGGTTTGTGATTTAGTGAGACCTCCAAGAGTTGTAATCCTTTCTTTTATTTTGGCTTTGTTCCTTTCCCTCTAAGTGTAGAAGAGGTTGTGCAATTGGGTTTGTTGGTATCCCTCTTATGTAGAGGTGATTGTGGAGGTTGTATTTGGTTGTGTTGGTATCCCTCTAAGTGTAGAGGTGATTGTGATTGTTTTAGCTTTGTGCCTATCCCTCTAGTGAGAGGTGATTGTTGTTTGGCTAAGTGCCCATCCCTCTAAGTGTAGAGGTGATTGTTGTTGTGCCTTGCCTCTTGTGTAGAGGTTGTGTTTGTTGGAGAGAGGAGTTGTGTACTCCTAATTTCGTAATACCCAAATCCTCAGTAGAGGTTCCCTGTGTGGGAAGTCCTGTGTAGACGATATAGTGAAAATCCTTCTGTGAGAAGGTGGGGACGTAGAGTAGTGGCTCGAACCTCGAAACATATCTTGTTGTTTGCGATTGATCCACTATCTCTTTACTCCCTCTCTTATATTGTGCCTTGTATTATTTCATATTGTTCATATCATACTTATATGCTTGGTATTGTTTATGTACCTCACTTGTGTTGAACCAAGAGAGCTTTACATAGCACCTCAACTCTCATTTAGAGAAATTTAGAGGAGATAGTCCAGAGTCCTTCACCGAAATTTCGGCTGCACTCTTTGATTACACTAAGTGTGTTGCAATTTATTTTTAATTCCGCATCATTTGTCATTAGATTAGCCATACACCTATTCACCCCCCTCTAGGTGTACTTTCACTTTATTAATTTAGAAAAAGCTTATGATAAGGTGCCAAGAGAGGTATTATGGTAGACATCATTGAAAAAGAGAGTCCCCATCAAATATATTGACATAATTAAGGATATGTATGATGGAGTAGTGGCAAATGTCAGAACTCGTGGAGACATAACAAGAGATTTTTCTATCACAATTAGATTGCATCAAGGATCTACATTGAGTCGATTCTTATTTTCAATAGTGATGGATGAGCTTACTAGAGCTATTCAGGATGAGATACCGTGGTGTATGCTATTTGCTGATGGTATTGTCCTAGTCGATGAGACGAGAGTTAGGGTAAATGCCAAATTGGAGTTACGGAGGCAAACTCTAGAATCTCGAGATTTTAGATTAAGTAGAGCCAAAGCAGAGTATATGTAGTGTAATTTAGTAAACAGGGAATCTAAGATTATAGTATTGTGAGACTAGATAGACAAGAAATACCGATGAGCAGTCATTTTAAGTACTTGGGTTCTATTATCCAAAAGGATGGGGAGATCAATAGTGATGTCAACTATAGGACCAAGCCGGCTGGTTGAAATGGAGGAGCACAATACGAGTTTTATATGATCGTCACATTCCGTTATGACAGAAGGAAAAGTTTTATCGGCTGCATTAGGCCAGCTTTGTTATGTGGTACAAAATGTTGGGCTATAAAGAAATATCATGCAAAGGAGATGAGTGTAGCAGAGATGCACATGCTTCGTTGGATGTGTGGTAACACGCAGAGAGATAAGGTGAGAAATGAGGATATTTGTACTAAGATAGGTGTAGCCTCTAGAGAAGAAAAGATGAGAGAAATTGGTCATGTGTGACGTAGGCCTACAGATGCGCCAGTCCGGCGAGTAGAGCGTGTCAATTTAGGGTAAGTTAAAAGAGCGCAGGGGAGACTGAAGAAAACATGGATGGAGATAATGCAACAAGATATGGAGGCTAAAGGTCTTAGTGAAGGCATATTGCTCGATAGGAATGAGTGGAGAAAGATGATCCATGTGCCCGATCCGGCATAATTCTCTTTGGTTCATGTAGCCTACCCCAAATACTTGGGACAAATGGCTTAGTTGTTGTTGTTGTTGTTGTTGTAGAGTCATGGACGAGCTGATGACCATGTTTATGCCCACTTCAGAGGCCAAAGTAGGCCATAAGGTTAGGTCTGTTCAAACACCCAGCCTCGCGTGAGCCCAAAGGGAGCTAGTTTCGCTCATAGCCTTGTTAAAAGGTCAAAACCACTAGCTTCGCAGGAAGCTTCAATCAGCTAAAATTAGCTTCGTTGGAAGCTTTCTCACCAACCTTCGCTAGAAGTGTGATCCAGTTCTGCTCTGAGCTAACTTTCTAGTTTCGCCTGAAGCTTCACCTAGCCCATCAAATGAGCTAACTTCTAACCTCACTTGAAGCCTTGAATATAGCTTGCCTGAAGCTTTTTAAGATAAAATTCGCATGAAACTCTTACTTATCTCCGTCTTGAGTTTTTTCAGGTCATCAGTTGACCGTTTCAAAATCCCACGAGGGATTAATGGGTGTACCCCACTACTTTAGTGGGGTTAATGCCACTTTAAGTGGGCTGTTACACCCGCCCACTTCGTCCCACATTAAGTGGAGACAATTAAGATGCAATGGCTATTAGTAGCTCGCACGAACCTCCCAGCTTCGCTTGAAGCTTGTATTTAGCCTCGCGCGAAGCTAACAGACTAATTCAGTCTTGCTGAATTCAAGGGAACAGTTACACCCTTATTTTTGCTATAAATAGCCCCTTGCAAGAGAGAAGAGGGGCTGAAAAATTTGGAGAGATCTAAGATAGCTTTAGCCCAAAAGTGTCTTCTTGCCTTTAAGCTTTCAAAGCTCCAGAGACTCAACACTCTTTCATCCAGGGTCCCAACACGTCTTCTACCATCAGAGAATTTCTGGAACCAAGCGAGAAGAAAATTCTCTCGAGAAGTCTTGAACACCCGATCGATTGTATCATCAATGGGATAAAGTGATCACGCGCTGATCAGATTCACACCGGCATACTTTCCCAGAATCTCAGAGGAGATCTACTTATAATTTCTTTTATTTTTCCTTTAAATAATTACTTGCAATTTCGCTCCTCAATTAATTTTGTATGTTTTCCTCTATCAATTTTAATGAAAAACAAGATGACGACTTCGCTGGGGAATAGGGTCTTCTTCCGCAACAAATAGATGATGTCACAATGCAACGGTCAGAGTGCTGAACCCATCACCATCAAAAATTTGGTCATCCACTTTGATCAAGAGAAGTTCGAGGAACTCCTCTCTGGAGGTGGTCCAGCACTCCATGCACGGAAGCACAGGAGGGTCTCCGTAGCCAAAGCTCTACTGGTTACAGATCAAAAAGCAGCTCCAACTGAGACTCTGTCCAAACCTGTGCCAGCCACGTGCGCGGTTGAGCAAACCTCACTCCAATTCCCCTCAGGCTCAACTGAGGCTAAGTTGACTTCATGTCAACATGACGGCCTATGCAAAGCCAAATAGACTCCACGCGAACCTGAGACTGCTCAGAGTAAGCATATCTGGAGGGTGAAGTCAACAACCTCTCCGCGTGAGCCTTTATGTGAAGTTGAAGTTCAACCTCACCTCTCACGTGAAGACAAGGGCAAAGTGCCCCTAAGTGTTGATGGCGTTGCTTATGCAGCTTCAACATGGGGAGCTCAAAGTCCCCTTAGCTGCGAGGCTAAGTTTGGAGCACAACGCAGAATTAGACGCGAATCCTCAATGGCTTCGCCTAACCAGAGAGTGCTTGTTTTTAGTGCTAGGATCGCTCCTTTGAACGAAGTTAGGGGAGTATCCTCAAGTGCTGATAGCGTTGCTTATGCAGCTTCAACACTTAGAGATGCTAGCAAAGTCCCTAGTCGCAAGGCTAGAACTAAAGCATTGTATAGTGCTAGTTATCTTCGCCACAATGCGAAGATCAAAGCACCATTGTGTGCTAAAACTGAAGCTATCATTGCCTCGCTCCCAACGCTTTCTGGCGCTAAGTTCGCACTTGGAAGCGGAGCAAAAAGTTTAGCTTCATCGAGCAAAGCTAATACTATAGGTGAAGTTGTTTTAACTTCACTGGTAGTTAAAAAGAGAAGCTTCAACACTAAAGCTCTCCAGGTTGATCAGCCTAGTACACAACGCCCTAGAGCCTCTATAATACTAGATCGCTTAAGCTCTGTTAATCCTGATTTACAAGAGTTCTTAACTAACAAACGGAAGTTCTATTGTGAAGAACTAATCCATACTTCTCCCTCCCGATGTGAACAAGCAGGGTGCCAGTTGGTGAAGGTCCATTCAGTCCATTGCTGACTAGGGCTAGTCACTGCCTCTTTTCCATCCCGACAGTCAGTTTTTAACCAATTATCGATTCAAGCCCCTGTGAAATCTCAGAAAAAGAACAAAGCACGAAACATGCCAGATCTTCCCTCAGTATCCGTCAACATGATAAGGAGGGGGCGCGAACCACTCAGGGCCAGACGAGGGAGACGTGATACTAACTCTCCTTCATTTAGTTCTCCAGATCAGACTATAGTCCCAGTTTGGGTCAAATCTTAGTTGGACAAGAGGGTGCATTCTGAGGCATAAGGTCTAGGTAGTAATACCCTATAATTATGAACAACCGTCCTCTTCAACTGGGGTGATGTCACCAGAATCACTGAAAAGTCTCTTCCAATGGTCTGATGATGAGGGAGAAGCCAGTGGATATGCCTCTTCAGTAACAGTCAGCTTTGTGCAGACAGACAGAGTGTCAGCTAACATGGCCGACAATAACAATGATGACCTTCACCAATGAATGGAAACTCAAGAACAAACTTTCGAGGCACATCAAGAAGCTTTGGACAATATTCAACAGATGTTAGCTCAGCTTCTGACCAACCAGGATAACAATAATACCAGGACCAATCATAATGAGGAGGAACATAATGATGATGAACGACCTAAGACTGAGAAGTCGAAGGAAAGTTCTTTAATTGATGTCGAGGTTATTAAAGGCATCCAGGCTTAGATTGCATCCCTATCTCAGAGGGATGAGCTGAAGAAGGTAGGTATGACTCGCCCTTACCCACTTGAATGTGATTCAGTGCGATACCCGTCGAAATTCAAGCCACCTCGTTACATACGTAGGATGGTAAGAGCTTATCAAACCAACATATCTATTACTTCTGGTCCCAGACTAGTAATGTAATAGATAAAGATGCCATCATGGCCAGATTGTTTATCGATACTCCCAAAGGAGTGGCCTTCGACTGGTTCAGAAGCCTTCCATCGGGTTCCATCAATTCTTAGATCGATTTGGAGACTCGGTTCCTCTCTTGCTTCTATGAGGATGACACAGAAATAACTATAGATAAACTTCTTTCCACGATGCAAAAAAAAGGAGAATCGGTTCATGATTACATTGAAAGATTCAGGAATCTATTTCTGATGTGTCCAACAGGGATGACATTGCCTATGTTATTGCAGACATGCGGGCACAACTTCTTGGACCAAGTAGAGATTCACATGGGAGCTGTTAAGCCTCACACTTAGAAAAAGCTTGTTTAGCAAGCTGAAATAGCCTAGAAGTCGGCTAAAAAGTTTGAACCTTCCATGCCTAAAGGGAAATCGGGTGTTAACAACAAAAGATGCGACGAAATGACACAGTCTTCCCAATCAAAAGGGAAAGAAATCATGTCTATGAAATTATCAGGGAAAACTCCTCCAAAAACGAAGAAGAGTGGTGCTAGTAATCAGGAGTTCAAGTTTCCTCCGAAACAGTACTCTTCAAAGATGAGCAAGTGGTTATAATATTCTATTTGCTCCAAAGGGTAATAAGTTGAAGCTACTAGAGGTTCGACGCCTAATGAAGTGGGACGCACAAATGATCCCAACTATTGCCTCTTCTATAGGATGGTTCACCATCCAACCAACAAATGTTTTGTCCTCAAGGACAAAATTTAGGCTTTAATCGAAGCCAGAGTTCTGACTTTGAAGTCAGAATAGAAGAAAGTCACTGTGAATATGGTGACTCTTGAGTTTGACATTTTTCTGAAGGTTACTGTCCCTAGCAGGCATGCTCTAGCACCAAAGGCACGACTGGAGATAAGTAATCCTTCAGCAAAATAGCAGGAGCCTAATTGTCTCATTCTGATGGCATTGAAGGACTAAGGAAGTCATGTGGGTGCACCCAGATCTTGCCAAAGATGAACAATAGGACTCAAAGTAACCCAAGCCAAAGAAAAAATCCTGCAACATCGTCTCTGTCTACCAGATGATGACAACTTAACAGTAGCTTTTCTCATCGATTCTGAAGATGAGAAGCATGCTTTGGCAGCACAGAATGATGCACCCCAACAAACAGGTACTTGGTCTGGTAAATCATACCCTGAGGCAATACGAGAAGACCACTGAAGAGACACAACAGCCAACTACGTTAGCTGAAATACCTGTTCTGGCTTCAGTCCCAACGCCAGGAAAAGAAAAGCAGAAAGAAGTCTGGTTTGACCGAGTGTTGAAGAAAACTTTGGGTCTGGGACTTGATGCCGCTTTTTGGTTTAATATATCGGCACAACTAGCCAATATTCCAGCTCGGATCATTATACATGAGCTACTTTTCCTCTTGAAAGAGACAAGAGAGGCACTCAGGGATGTGCTAGCTAATTCAGAATCATTTCTGATACATATGCGAGAGGCCTCTGAAGATTGACAGCCAACCCTTGTGCCCTAAATGTCATCATGTACAGTTGAAAATACCTGCCATCACCTTCACTGCTAAGGACATGCTTCTCAAAGATAATAAACATGATCAATCCTTGTATTATATTGGATATATAGGCACGACGTGCATTGAGAGTGTAAAGGTTGATCCAGGGTCTGCACTCAACATCATCCTTAAAAGGTTGCTCTACTTTCTTGGGACACTGTTGAATAGATTATCAGCAATGACTACTATGATATATGGCTTCAATGCAGGAAGTAGTCACCCATTGGGAAAGATTTGGCTTCGCTGTCGAATTAAGGACCTAAAATCGGAAGTGACATGTTACGTCATCGATGCTAACATGTCATACAATATATTACCTGGGTGGCCTTGGATTCATACTAATTGGATCGTTTCTTCCACTCTGCACCAGTGCTTCAAGTACGTGAAAGATAATGCAACAGTACGAACAGTGTTTGCTGAAAAACAACCATTCAAGGGAGTTGAAAACTACTTTACTGATGCTCTCCTCTATCAGAAAGCTAATGAGGTCGCAAAAGAATTGTTGCTTGAAGATGACGATAGTGGCAATGAAGCAGATTCGGAGTCAGATGAAGACATGCCAGTTACTCTTGCTTTCAAACCAATTGTAGCATATTTTAATGATCCTAAATGTAACAATCCCATTGAGGATGATGGTGAATGGGTGATCAATGAGAATGTCACTTTTGATTATCCTATGACTGTTGATTTGTTTAAATCTGTAGACGATACCTCCCTGCACATGCCCTTGTCCATGTTAAGCGTGACAAATACGCCTGTAGAGAGTGGAGAAGGCTCTGTCTTTGTGATCCCTCCATCCAAAGGAGTCAATTATCGATAATATTCGGTAGGGTCCAACCCCGAAAATATGCAGTTATAGACTCGGGTTCAAACTCAGAGCCCTCGCAATTTTCCCCTTATGCATGATTAACACACCATATGATGAGAAAAAGGGGTATAATCTATAGCGTGGGAATGGTTTGAACCTCAGAAGGGGACGACATGGTCTGCTATGGACTTTCGTGCCGAAAGGGAAGCCAGTAAATTATTACGATAAAACATACAGGGGGTTCGGATATGTTACACCTCCCGCTCTGTTTCAGTCTGAAGAAGACGAATCTAGCCCCTCATATTCCTCAATTTCATCTATGTGGGAATCAGATGTCAGTGTGGGGGTGCTCTTCAAAAACCTCTTCGTCAATATGACTTCAATCAATCAATTGGAACATGAGAAGGCTATTGAAATGTTTGACGTTGAGCCATGGGCTCAGCAACTCGATCTCCAGTTGGAGAAGCGATTTGAATAATGTAAACCCACTGAGGATAGGGCAATTTAGGTTGATATAAGTAGTCGAGATCACCCTAAACCCATGTCTATAAGTGAAAGTTTATCACTTATAGAAAGAATAGAATTGATAGCTCTTATACGTGAGTATATCGATGTCTTTAAATGGAATTATGAAGATATGCCCAGTCTTGATCCGTAAATAACCATGCATCGATTAAACATTAAGCCTGACATCAAGCCAGTAAAACAACATCAATGACAGTTTCTCCCTGACATCATGGAATCTATTGAAGCTGAAGTCTATAAACTCATTGAATGTGGTTTCATACGGGAGGAGCAGTACCCGAATTGGGTTGCTAACATTATCCCTGTTCTTAAAAAGAATGGAAAAATCTGGATCTGTATTGATTATCGTGATCTTAATGCAGCCTGCCCTAAAGACGAGTTCCCACTGCCCATCACTAACGTCATGATTGACAGCACCTGTGGCTTTGAGAGAATGTATTTTATGAATGGATTCTCAGGGTACAACCAGATCAAGATATACCCAGAACATGAAAGGTACACTTCATTCCGGACACCGTTGGGGGTATACTGTTATACTGTTATGCCCTTCGGATTAAAGAATGCTGGAGCAATATACAATGTGCAATAAGCACAAGTTTCCATAACCACTTCCAAAAAATGTTAGAGTGTTATGTCGACGACATTGCTGTCAAAAGTCGCGACAAAAATGATCATCTTCGAGATTTAAAAGCAATGTTCGATATAATGCGAGCCTATCAGCTGAAAGTGAACCCAACAAAGTCCTTCTTGGGTGTTTCAAGTGGCAAGTTCTTAGGATTTATTGTCACATCGAAAGGAATCCATCTTGACCCAGACAAGGTCAAAGTTATTCAGAGCATGCAACCACCTAAGAATCTCAAGGAATTTAGGGGGGTTAGCAAGGTAGGTTGGCCTATATCCAAAGATTCATTGCAAATCTCTCAGGTCGTTGTTAACCATTCACCCAGCATGTGAACAAAGATGTCTCTTTTGTATGGGATAAAACCTGCCAGGAGGCTTTCGAAGATATTAAAGAATACCTCACTAAGCCTCCAGTCCTGGTGGCTCCCAAATCAGGAAAATTATTCTTACTCTATGCAAAAGTTATGGACCATTCTCTGGGTGATCTTTTTGCCCAAAGAATGACAAAGGCCATGAACAAGTCATTTACTACCTCAATAGGTCCCTGATAGGAGCTGAGTTCTGGTATAACCCTATTGAGAAGGAATGTTTAGCTTTGTCTTCGCCATTCAAACGACGCGACATTACTTGGTTGGTCAGACCATATATGTCATTTTCAGAGCTAATCTCTTGCGTATCCTCATGACAAAACCAGGATCGCTGAATTCGAGGTTAGCTAAGTGGGCCATCCTCCTGTCTCAGTATGACATGCTCTTTGTTCCTCAAAAGGCGATCAAGGGTCATGCTCTTGCAGACTTTCTGGCAGCTCATCCGATTTCAGAGAGCTCAAAGCTTCATGAAAATATTCCAGATAAGATTTTCAAATCCAATATGATCTCAGAGGACGAAGTGTGACAGATGTTCTTTGATGGAGCATAAAAAACAGGCCCCAAGGCAAGGTAATCGCTAGTGTGGGGGTGGTATTTATCTCGCCACAAAAACCTGTCCTTCCTCGGGCATTTTCATTGAAAACACCTTGTTCTAATAATGTAGTAGAATATAATGCCCTACTCATTGGCCTTCAGCTTGCTGATGAAACGGGGGTACGATATCTCGAGGCTTATGGTGACTCAAAGCTGATAGTCAATTAGGTCAAAAGAGAATATGAGGTTCAACACGAAGACTTGGTACCATATCGCCATGTAGTCATCGAAATGGCTAATTCATTTGATGACTTTTACATCAGCCATGTGCCTCGTTTTCAAAATATTAAGGCAGATACTTTGGCTGCACTAGTGGCTATATTGGCCTTACCTATTGACACAACTTATCATCTTACAGTGGCCACTCGACGTCTTGTCTGCCCTAAGCATGTGTTGAAAACTAATGAAGTCCACGCAACCTTAGGCTTCGAACTTAGGGATTGGTGCTTTCCTTTCATTGACTATGCTTTGCATGACATATTACTGGACGATCCTAAGGAAGCAGCTTCTATTCAATGAATGTCTCTCTGCTTTTACTATAATCCGATAGTAAAGAAACTCTACTGTCACTCATATGACGGTATCTTGCTCTGTTGCCTTTCAACTCTGAAGCACAAGAAGTGCTTAAAGAGGCACACGATGGTATATGCGGAGCGCATCAACTAGGTCCGAAACTCAAGGATCGATTGCACAGACTCGGTTATTATTGGCCAACCATGATAGCTGATGCAATCAAATATGCACAAAGGTGTAAAGTCTATCAAATTCACGCAGACTTCATACATCAACCTCTGGAGCTACTTCACCCGACTGTTGCTTCGTGGCCATTCGAGACGTGGGGAATCGATGTCATAGGACCTATCAGTCCCTCATCAACGAAAGGTCATCGGTTCATCTTAGCAATAACTGACTATTTTTCAAAGTGGGCAGAAGCTATACCATTTATTGGAGTCAAAACTTTCAATGTGGTTAATTCATTACACATTATGTCATCCATCGATTTGGTATCCCCAGGTGAATTATTCATGAAAATGTCCCCAATTTTCAAGCCAAGTATTTTATCGGTTCTGCAATAAGTACCAAATTCAGAATTGGGCTTCAACCACTTATAACCCTGCTGCTAATGGTTTAGTGAAGCGTTCAACAAGATAATTATTATGCTACTTAAGAAATTTGTTTCGTCAAGCAAACGAGATTGGAATGAGAAGCTCAGTGAATGTCTTTGGGCCATCGAACTACGGTCTAAACCACAACAGGCAACTCACTGTTTTCTCTGGTATACGGGTGTGAAGCAGTCATACCTCTAGAGATCTAGATGCCATCGCTACGGGTCACCTTAGCAACCAAGATGACGAAGAAAGACAACGATCGGCTGCGCCTTCAAGAACTTGAAGCCTTAGACAAGAGACGACTACAAGCTCAACAACGCATTGAGTTGTACCAAGCGCTAATCTCGAAAGACTTCAACAAGAAGGTTAAAGAGAGGGTATTCCAGAAAGGAGACTTGGTTTTAGCCGTCAGATGACCCATGGTCATGAAACACAAAACCAAAGACAAATTTGAACCCAAATGGGAAGGGCTGTTTGTGATAGAAACAGTCTACTCAAATGGGGCCTATCGCCTAGCAACTCCAGACGGTGACACACTCATGATGCTAGTTAATGGAAAATTTCTAAAAAAGTACTATCCTTGATCAGGTTAACATCTCGCCTCTGATCAGATAAGTACTAGTTATGATCATGTTAACATTAAACCTCCGGTCATTGGGCCAAGTATATATGATGCTTGCATCGGATACATTCCCTCTACAACGGAACTATTGATTGACAACAGTTGACTATGTTCCTGCTCAACACGAACATAATAGTCCTCATCGATCGATCACAGACAAATATGTTCTTACTCAACACGAGCATAATAGTTTTTATCGATCGATAATGACGACTATGTTCCTATTCAACACGAGCACAATGTTGGCCCAAAGGCCTTCCACTCTAGTTTTGATGATGATTAACTCATGTAGTTATATGTACTAATAATCTTGTGTTATTTAGTTTCAGATCATTAATCAAGTTATTAGTTGGTGATTAGCTTCAACAAGATGATTTGGAAGCTTTCACATGTTGATTCAAGAGCCCGAGCGTCAAAGATCATATATAGCACTTGCTCGGTGGATCAAAGAGTTTTGGATCGAGTCGGCTTGGAGATTGCACTCTACAAGAAGACATCGGTATCATAATTTAGTTTTGTATTTAGATCTAAATTGTAAAGATTAGAATAGTATGATATGCTCAAGTTCACAACACACACGTTTCATGTTTTGAATATTGGTTTTCGGTTTTTTCGTTTTTGGTTTAACCGATCTTGATTTCATGAATAGATAGATCAAAACAAGTTTACATGGTTTAATGTATATTAGATTTGTTCTATATACATGCATGCTTAACTTTCTAGACAAACTTAGTTTGATAGTCTATTTCATGTGTTTTATGTTTTGGTATTTTTGACAAAATATATTTTGGAATTAAAGTCAAAAACATGGATATATATATATGTTTCATGTATATAGGATTATATCCATATACATCATGCCCAAATGTTGTTTAATATCATGTTTTTGTATTTGGATAAGTTTTGGACAAAATGTATTTCCTATTCAAAAATCCAAGTTTTAGAAAATACAGTTTTTGGATTTTGGTAAAAATAATAAGACACAAAAATGTTTCAAGATGTTTGTTATTTGTGATGAAATTTTTATCACAAGTTTATATTTCAAAATAAAATGATAAAACTATTTTTGTGTATTTTTACAAATATTTATGGATTTATTAGAATATTTTCTATCCTGTTTTTCTGACCCAGAACAGTGGCTGACAGGTGATCGGTTGTAAACAAGGTACAAGAAGTTAATTGCACAAGATTTAGGTATTAAAGAGATGGTTTATGGTTTAGAGTTCACCTTTTATCTTGTTCACTTCGAATATGTGATTGATATACCTTGTTCCAATCTTTCCGCTATAGCATAAAGCTATACCGAGTCGAACCACAAGGAGAGCTAGAGTAGAATCGTTACGATACTAGTGAGAAGAGAAAACGAGACTTCTTCTTTGCTTTTAAAAGAATAAAGAATCAAAAGAAAAACAAATAAAAGAATTAGTGGCTATGTTCATGGTGGAAATCGGGAGAAATCAAGATTGAGATGGATTTGAACTAACAACTAAAAAGAAAGTAAAATCAAGAAAACTTTGAATGCAAGAAATCCATGACTAGCTAACCTTAACTACCTTGCTAAACTAACTAAACTCCGTGATAGTGATGCGTGCCTCATGTTGATTCATCGGCATGTATTTGTCTTGCTTGTGATCTAATTACTTTCCCACTAAGATGATGGGGATTCATTCTTGGACTTGTCTTGTAGCCTCCATAGATGGTCATCGGCCTACAAGATAGACTTTCACTAATGGAATCACAAGAGATACACTCAAGGGATGCAAATGAAGAACATACAACTTTCACTAATGGAAGTAGTGAAGTTGTACATCAATTAGCATATTGGTGCTCCATCTCCATGTTCCATCAAGGCACTAGTTCAAAGACTAGGCTCTACATGAGGCACACATGAATCATATGGAGAATTACAACAAGATTCTTGCCAAGAAATGAAACAAAACCCATCGGAGAAGAGAAGATCATACAAATTGCAAGATGAAGTAAAGCAATCACCCATGAGTTAGGAGTTAGCAAGAGTAGTGGTTAGCTAGTACATGGAACAAGAAATTAGCTACTAGACATTACAAAAGCAAAGCAAAGTATGATTGAATTGCTAGAAATTAACAAAGCAAGTAACAAAGCAAAATAAAAGCAAGTGAAGAAGACAAACTAGAATCAAGCTCAAGTAGATATGTAGAGAATGGATCAATCCTTGTATAGCTCCAAGTTGTCACTCCTTGTTGATACAAGCTCTCTCTCTCATACAAATCTCTCTCTTGCAATGAAATCTAGGGAGGAGAAGATCCTAGAGAGAACTAAAAATCCTAAACAAAACCTAACAAAATTACAATCTATTCACTAATCTCTCTCTCTTCTCTGATCAGTCTCAGCTCGCAGGTCTTCATAGGGTATTTATAGGAGAACTGAGAAGCTTCTGGAGATAAGGTGGTTGCCACAAAATCCGGGGCTCAACGGCCATGATCTTGCCGCGGATTGCCGCGGGATTGCCGCGGATTCTGGGCCGTTGAGCCCAGATTTTCTGGTGAGATCTGGTCGTTGGGTGGTTATCCACGTGGACCACTTGGATTCTGAGTTTGTTGTGCGGATCTCTCTAGATCTGGATTGAGATTTGGCTTTATCCTTAATCTTGATTAATCACTTAATTATTGCTAATTAAGTAATTAATTTGGCTAACTCTCCTTTAAGTATGTACCTGCAAATAAGTAGAGAAGAGGATTAAAATTCACATATTTATTTGTAATATGCATGGGAGTTATGATGTAAAATATGCAATATTGGATACTAATCACACCCCCACACTTATTCTTTTGCTCGTCCCGAGCAAAACTAAGAAAAAGAAAATCTAGACTAACAATTTATTACACCACTTTCGCAGGTGACGCGATTGCACTGAGCGTGTGCAACAAGCCGTTAAACCTCTAGGTTACCCTAGAGGAGGAGTGTTGTCTCCTGAGGGTTTTCAGCGGATTACACCCACAAAATCCATAAAGAAAGAAGACAAATGTTAGTATTTTGAAAACGCATTTTGAATAAGAGACATGTTTACGAACTATTTTTGCAAAAATATAAGTGATCCTAGGTCATAAGTCCACCTATAATCATTCTTCCTTAAACTTAGTATCCATGCAAGATCTTGTTTTTAATTAAGGTAAGAATTCAAAATTGGATTGAATATTTTATCCTTCATAAAACCTTGATAATATGCACACCGTGCTCTGTGAAAATTTCTGGGATTTCAACTCCAACCATCAAGCCATTTATTTATATATATTCTTTTTTTCTTTTTCTTCCCTTAGTTTTATTAGGCTTTCTAATTCACCCATGTAGCGAGCCTATAACCGATGACTCCCAGACCAGATGGTCTTAGGGCACCAGATGAGGAAACATCCCTCGGGTTTAAGGACTCGAGTGAAAAAAGGCCACAAAACTAAGAGGGATTATTCTTAATCACCGTTAGGCGTGAATAATCATGCTTCTTGAGGCACAATTATCCAGCTTAATAAGTGAGATCACCGTTAGGCGTGAGTCATCATGCTTCTTGAGGCACAATTTCCCAGCTTAATAAGTGATCTTTTATTTATATTTTTTTTTTCTTTTTTCTTTTCTCTTTTTTTTTTATTTTTTTTTATATATATATATGGCATTTTTGGTCTTTGTTTCCATCCCAAGAAATGTGTAAGTGTAAAGTGCATATTATCTAAGGCAAAAAATGCAAGATAAAAATATCTCCTCAATTTTACTTACTTAGCCTATAATTTTCAAACAAGATCTATTATTTCAACTAAGTTTAAGATGTCATAATTAAGGCTTTCTTAATTTCTAAGATACATCTTAATTTTCTTAAAAATAGATCAAAACTTTGTTTCTTATTTCAAAAGTTTTTATTTTTTTTTTTTTTTTTTAAAGAAAAGTAAAAGAAAGAAAGTCTAAAAACTCTATGTTAGTAAACCCTCCCCCACACTTATTTCATGCATTGTCCTCAATGCATTATGATATATGTATGCATGAAACAAAATGGAAGGGGAAGGAATTTTTTTATTTTCAAAAAATTTATTTACAAAGAATATACAAATGTAACTCTCACCTGGGTTTTTGGTCGCTTCCCTCTGGCCCGTTTCCCATCGTTCCAATGTGTTCTCTTTCTTGAGCTCCATTGGGAAACGGTCTGAATTATTTTAACCCTAGGTGTTTCCAGTTTCAATTGGTTGTTATGTTCATTCATACTCTCTCCACCACATCGTTCACAAACAAAATCCTTCTCATCACTTTCACTTAAAATCTCATCACTTCCAGTGTTTAGAAATTTTAGCTCTTCTCCATATAATTCTTCAAAATTCACATTAACATCCGGAAGTGGACAATTAACTAATTTACCCCGAGTTGACTCATCTAAGCACATGATCTCATCAGCAAACAAGTCTTCAAATGATATATCAATTGGAGGTTCAAATACAGTCTCAGTTGGCTCATTGAAAGTGAAAGTATCCAAATTAACTTTCCCGTTTGAAAGGGTACTCGGATAAGAGAATCACAAGATTGTGACTCATCTTTTGGATCTTCACCTTCCTCCTCACAATTGTTACTAATGAAATTAACCTCAAATGTTTGATCTTTTGTTTTGTGAGGCTGTGTGTGGAAGACATTGTGTTCATGTGTCATGTTACCAAAAGTCAACCTCATTGATCCATTCCGGCAATTAATGATTGCATTTGCAGTAGCCAGGAATGGTCGACCCAGAATGACAGGAATTTGTGCCCTTTGATTGGAATTTGACACTGGTTTTGTTTCAAGGACAACAAAGTCAACTGGATAAAAGAATTCTCCAACTTTAACCAGGACATCTTGAATTACCCCCTTGGGTTTAGTAACAGAGCGGTCAGCCAATTGAATGGTCATTTGGGTCGGGAGAAGATCACCTAACCCCAATTGTTGGTACACAGAGAAAGGCAGGAGATTGATACTGGCCCCCAAATCAAGAAGTGCCCTATTGATGGTAGTCTGTCCTATGATGCATGAAATGGTGGGGCTCCCTGGGTCTTTATACTTAACAGGAATTGGACCAGTGAGCAGCTCATTGATGGATGATGCAAGGAAGACTTTTTTAGGGATTTGGGTCTTCCTCTTCTTGGTGCACATTTCCTTCAAAAATTTGGCATATGATGGCACTTGTTGAATGGCATCAAGAAGAGGGACATTGATTTGGACCTTATTGAATGTTTCTTTTATTTTCTCCATGTGAGCATTTGACTTGTTATTTAAAGCCTATTTGGATATGGTACTCTAGGCTTATAAGGTTGCTCATCTACCTTTTCTTTCCTTTGGCTTGAGATGTGGATGGCTCTGCACTAGAGGATGGTTTGTCAAAAGTGGTGACATTGGGACATGAGATGTTGGCTTTGGTACTGGATGAGATTGTGGACTAGAAACCTTATTGTCAACTTGTTTACCAGATCTCAGGGTGTGAATGGCATGACAATGACTGGGTCCTGAATCTTCAACTTTGGGATTTAGCAATGGCTGATTTGGGAACAAATGTCTTTGATTCTCAGCCAATTGCTTGATCTGGACCTTCATTTCATTCAACTCCTGTTGCTGGTTCTTTGTTAAGGTTTCTATCATTTGTTTCAACTCAGATATTTCAGAATTATTTTGGGGTGGATGTTGAGGATATGGAGATTGGAACTGTGATTGGTAATATGGTGGTGGGTCCTGATATGACTGTGGTGAACTTTGAGATGGATGAACATACAGTGAATTTTTATCAAAACTGGATGAATGAAACTGAGCATTGTATGGATGTGGAAGTGGTGGCATATGATGCTCAGGACCAGACTGACTCCACAAAGAATTTGGATGGTTCTGCCATCCTGACTTGTAAGTGCTGGAGTATGGAGGTCTGGTAAATGCTGCATTCATGTTCTCCTGAAATGATTGGGGCTGATAAAATGGACACTCCTCAAAGACATGGCTAAGGTCATGACAGTTGGTGCAACCTGTTTAATCAAAGGCAATGGTTGACCTGGTTGACCACAGAATTCCCTTTTGACTCAAGCAGTTCTATCCTCTTCATTAATTGTGTGATCTTGGTTTCTGCAGCTATAGAGGATTCTTTGGAATGTGTACCAGTTCTGGAAGTGGTGGAAGTGGATTTGTCAGGACAAGACTCCCACTGAATGGTTTTCTCAGCTAGGGTTTCAAAGAGATCCCACCCCTGATGTTCATCTTTTTTCAGGAATTCCCCTTGGCACATGGATTCCAAAAGGGTTTTTGTTTGGTAATCTAATCCATCATAGATAATCTGGCATAGACGCCATTTCTCTATGCCATGATGGGGACATAGGGCAAGGAGGTCTTTGAAACGCTCAAGATACTTCCAGAAAGGTTCATTTGGGTCCTGCTTGAATTGCATTATATTCTTTCTCATGAGGGCTGTTTTGTGGATAGGATAGAACTTCTTAAGAAAGACTTTAACAAAATCCTCCCATAAAGATATGGAACTGACTGGAAGATTATAAAGCCATTTCTTAGCTAAATCTTTAAGTGCAAACGGTATGAACCGTAACCTAACAGCATCCTCAGAAAGTTGGGATATTCTCATCATTTGGCATACCTCTTCAAACTCACGAATAAAGAGGTACGCGTCCTCAGACTCTAGACCATGGAAGTGGGGAAGTGTACTAATGAATTGTGGTTTCAGCTCAAAATGATTTCCATTAGGCTCGGGGAGAAGAATGCATGAAGGAATGGAGGTGCGAATCGGATAAAATCGATCTTGAAGTGAGACGTTGTTGGTCATGATGTGAAGTGGTTGTTTATGTGCAAGTGTAGAATGAATTAGGATCACAAAACCACTATTGTATATACAATCACAAACAACGTGCACCGATCACACCAGCGAAAAAGAAAAATAACAAACAATAAAAGAAAAATCAATCCAAGCTTGTCTAGGGTTTCTGGTCCTAGGTGACTCCTAAATAGACTGTCCACAGGAGGTTTGGTGTGGACTCTGACTATAAGCAAATCAGCCAGGGAAGGGTAAGGTTGGTGGGAGGTTTTCCGTCCGGAGACGTTCCTTAATTAAGTAACCAGCAACCTTCGGGCTTTCGGCCCTCAACCCCTTTCCTAGACACTGATTTTACAGAAGTCAATTTCCAACACTTTTCCCCCTTAGGAAAATCTCCTAAGTGAGTCCGGATGTCCCTAGGGCCAACGTCTATCAAATTTTATTTACAAGCTTAGGATTGTGAGTACGTGGGAAAATGATTTCCGGGCTAAGGAAAGGGTAATGACCTCCCCCACCTTATGTTATTTACAGGAATTGCCCTTAGAATTAATTGTGCAAGTGTACGATATAGAAACAAACAAGGTTCACTCCAAGTAAGAAAAATCAAACAAAGAGTGAGTCTTAGTCTATATGCAATGAATCACGTACCTTGTCCCACGCACTCTTCAACAGTAAATTTAAAGTAATTGAAAGACACGTGCCTATAATGCAAGATGTCTAACAATTTTTTAGCAATTATCAACCAATTTCTTACTGTTGAATTAATTAACAGGAATACAGTGAAGTATACAGGAAATGAAGTATATAGGCAGCAGTATCTTGCAGAGCAGAAGCCCCTGCAAAAATTTTGTCAGTAGTTCTCTCTGTTGTGCCGCGTTTCCACGGCAATTCTTGTGGATCCGCGGCACTCCAGAGGGATCCTGGGCTCTGCTTTCTTGAGCAGAGTCCCAGGTCCACTTATATGTTTCTGCTGTAGATATTTTCCTGTTTTCTTCTCCTGTCACCTGCAACAGAGAAGAAGAATCGTTTAGTTTCTCACTTTTAAAAATACCGTCGCTCTCCCCGGCAACGGCGCCAAAAATGATCGGTTGTAAACAAGGTACAAGAAGTTAATTGCACAAGATTTAGGTATTAAAGAGATGGTTTATGGTTTAGAGTTCACCTTTTATCTTGTTCACTTCGAATATGTGATTGATATACCTTGTTCAATCTTTCCGCTATAGCATAAAGCTATACCGAGTCGAACCACAAGGAGAGCTAGAGTAGAATCGTTACGATACTAGTGAGAAGAGAAAACGAGACTTCTTCTTTGCTTTTAAAAGAATAAAGAATCAAAAGAAAAACAAATAAAAGAATAGTGGCTATGTTCATGGTGGAAATCGGGAGAAATCAAGATTGAGATGGATTTGAACTAACAACTAAAAAGAAAGTAAAATCAAGAAAACTTTGAATGCAAGAAATCCATGACTAGCTACCTTAACTACCTTGCTAAACTAACTAAACTCGTGATAGTGATGCGTGCCTCATGTTGATTCATCGGCATGTATTTGTCTTGCTTGTGATCTAATTACTTTCCCACTAAGATGATGGGGATTCATTCTTGGACTTGTCTTGTAGCCTCCATAGATGGTCATCGGCCTACAAGATAGACTTTCACTAATGGAATCACAAGAGATACACTCAAGGGATGCAAATGAAGAACATACAACTTTCACTAATGGAAGTAGTGAAGTTGTACATCAATTAGCATATTGGTGCTCCATCTCCATGTTCCATCAAGGCACTAGTTCAAAGACTAGGCTCTACATGAGGCACACATGAATCATATGGAGAATTACAACAAGATTCTTGCCAAGAAATGAAACAAAACCCATCGGAGAAGAGAAGATCATACAAATTGCAAGATGAAGTAAAGCAATCACCCATGAGTTAGGAGTTAGCAAGAGTAGTGGTTAGCTAGTACATGGAACAAGAAATTAGCTACTAGACATTACAAAAGCAAAGCAAAGCATGATTGAATTGCTAGAAATTAACAAAGCAAGTAACAAAGCAAAATAAAAGCAAGTGAAGAAGACAAACTAGAATCAAGCTCAAGTAGATATGTAGAGAATGGATCAATCCTTGTATAGCTCCAAGTTGTCACTCCTTGTTGATACAAGCTCTCTCTCTCATACAAATCTCTCTCTTGCAATGAAATCTAGGGAGGAGAAGATCCTAGAGAGAACTAAAAATTCTAAACAAAACCTAACAAAATTACAATCTATTCACTAATCTCTCTCTCTTCTCTGATCAGTCTCAGCTCGCAGGTCTTCATAGGGTATTTATAGGAGAACTGAGAAGCTTCTGGAGATAAGGTGGTTGCCACAAAATCCGGGGCTCAACGGCCATGATCTTGCCGCGGATTGCCGCGGGATTGCCGCGGATTCTGGGCCGTTGAGCCCAGATTTTTCTGGTGAGATCTGGTCGTTGGGTGGTTATCCACGTGGACCACTTGGATTCTGAGTTTGTTGTGCGGATCTCTCTAGATCTGGATTGAGATTTGGCTTTATCCTTAATCTTGATTAATCACTTAATTATTGCTAATTAAGTATTAATTTGGCTAACTCTCCTTTAAGTATGTACCTGCAAATAAGTAGAGAAGAGGATTAAAATTCACATATTTATTTGTAATATGCATGGGAGTTATGATGTAAAATATGCAATATTGGATACTAATCAACAGGCCAGGTCAGTCGACCGCACGGTCGACCGAACCAAGGGCCGGTCGACCTGACAGTCGACCGACGTGCACAGCCCTGTGCACGTCTGGCAGACACTCGGGACGGTCGACTGGCCGGTCGACCGTACCAGAGAGCAGAGCTCTATGTTTTTGGGCGGTCAACTGGACGGTCGACCAGCTGCTGCCAGCGGTCAAAATGTCACCGTTGGACGGTCGACCGACCGGTCGACCGGCTGTCAATTTTTGGTAGTTTCTGCTGCCAACGGCTAGTTTTCCAAATGGCCTATAAATACCCCATTGGAAAGAGTTTTTCTCTAAGATTTTTTGTGCGAATTTTTCCTGACTCTCTAGTTTTTTCACAGCAATCAAAGAAGTTTTTGGGCTTTAAATTGAACAATCTATTTGGTGTTTTTGCTAGGATTTGAAAAATCAAAGAAAAGGGTTTTTGGGAAGTGTTTGATTCAACTTCTTTATCTTGATTTCTAGTTTTTCCCAAGGATTTTCTTTGTGATTTTGATTTCCATTCCTTTGATTCTCCACACTTGAGCTACATCTACTATCTCATTCTATAAGATCTTTGTGTGGGAAAGAAATTATTTGTGGTTGTTGTTTAGACCACCAAGTTGAAAACCCTACATTTGCTTGGCTTTGTGCCTTTCCCTCATTGTGTTGAGGAGGTTGTGCATTTGGGTTGTATCTCTCAAGTTATGAGGTGATCCTTGTGTTGCTTTGTGCTAATCCCTCAAGTTGTGAGGTGATTGTTTGTTGGCTTGGAGTTGTGCCTCAAGGAGGAGGTGGTGTTTGTAAGGAGAGGAGTTGGGTACTCCTTGTAATTGTTATTGCCCCAAATCCTCGGTGGAGGTTCCCTTTGTGGGAGTCCTTTGTGGACAAGCTAGTGGACTTAAAATCCTTCTGTGTGAAGGCGGGGATGTAGAGCTGGGTGCTCGAAGCTCAAAACATATCTTGTTGTTTGCGCTTGATCCCTTAGCTCTATCTCTCTCTCTCTCTCTCTCTTTACTTTGTGCCTTGCATCTATTCATATTGTTCATTCATAATTATTTACTTGGCTTGTTTAAGTGTGCATCTCTTGACTATTGCAATTAGTTTTTAAATTCCGCATTAAGTTCATTAGATTAGCATTATCACCTATTCACCCCCCTCTAGGTGATTTCAATTGGTATCAGAGCCTACGCTCCTGATATTTAGGTTTAACCACCAAGGAGTGAGATCTTGGTTTGCTAATCTTCATTTGCACACATATAGTTGCACTCATGGATAGCCCTCCTATGTTTGATTTTTCTAGACATGATATTTGGATGGCCAAGATGAGTAGTCATTTAAAAAGCCTAGGACATCTAGTTTATCAAGTCACTACTCAAGAATCCTACCCTAATGCTAGCAAGCATAAAAAGGTAAATGCATTAGCACTTAAGACACTTAGAGCATCTCTTAATGAAAATCTTCTACATGTGTTTGATCATTATGATTCGGCTTTTGCAGTTTGGAGCATATTGACTTCTCCCGAGCTACTAAGGATTATTAACAAGTTGAGGAGATCTAGGAGAGACAAGTCCGACGAGTATTGCCTCATGGTCCAAGGGAAAGACTCCCTTGAGGTACAATCAGATTCTCAACTAGATGATAGCTCTAGTTCATATTGCTATGGGTGTTTGGAAGTTCAAAATTTAAATGTAGAACTTGGCTCAAAGCTTGAAAAATTCTTAGAAAAACATGAACTTTTGAAAAAAAAAACTTTGATTTAAAAGAAGAAATGAAGGATTTGTGCTCAACTTTTGAATCGGTTTTGCAAGAGAAGGAAGAGATTACTAGTGAACGTGACTCACTAAGATCTCAACTAGACCTTGCCCTAAAGAGATTGATGTTTTGAAAAGCAAAAATGATTGTGATGATGTTGTGAAAAACAATGAGGTTTTATCTTCAAAACTGGATTTTGTTTTAAAAGATAACCTTGTTTTGAAAAATGAAATTGATTTCATTACAGAAGAATTGGATTTTGTTTTAAATAAAAATAAATTCTTGCAAAATGATTTAGATTCTCATGTTTGCCATGCTAGTGTAGCTTCTTCTTCTAGCACTCCTTTTGCATGCTCCACTTTATCTTCTAGTATTGAAAATGACATAAATGTTTTGAAGAAAAGTGTTGATTGGTTGGGCTCCACTTTGAGCCAATGTACTTTAAATCATACACGCTTGGAAACCTTGGTTCGTAAGAAACAAGGTCCAACTTTGCATGTACACCCATCACGACATACACATCCTTCCCACGGTCACCACCATCACATGTATGCTCATGTGTACATTTGTACACATTATGGTCGAAAAGGCCACTTTGCTAGATTTTGCTATGATCGTTTACATATTGAAAATTTAGCAAATAATCTTGTTTGGGTTAGGAAAGATACTAACCCCTATGGACCCAAAAGAAAATGGGTACTAAAGGCCACCCCTAAAATTTTTGATGTAGGTGTGGGCTCTTGCATCACGTGAGAGTAGCGGTGCCTTGGAGTGGATGCGTTCCGTGCTTAAAGAAAACAATTTGGATGCATCACTTTCAAGGGGAGTTTGGTGGGGAGGACCACCATTGGTTTGGAGAACTAGAGAGGTGCCTTCATCGGTTTTGGTATCAATCTCTAACTCCCGTTTACATTTGCATACTTTCATGTTCATCATTTCATAACATGTCTTGGTTTATCGTTTATTATGTTTATGCTATGATAATTAGATTAGTGTTATACATGTTAGTTATTTGAGACACCCATGGACCTATCTTTGTGTTCTCACTTTGTTTTCAAACTAATATGTATGTCCTAGATCTAATGCATGTGCATACACATAATGAAACATATGTGTGTTTATGATCTTTGTTTTGTTTTGATTAGTATGTTAAATGTCATGTATTAGATCATTGACATGCATGTATAGCTTATGAGATCACCCGTGTTTATATGGACCCATATGTTGTGATTCTCACCATTTGTTTAGCTATTATGCACATCATAGCTCTAATATCATGAGGATTTACATAATGATCATGTTTATGATTTTCATGTTGATTTATATCCCGTTTTATGCTTCATGATTTGATTACTTGTTTGGATGTTAGTTTTCATTAAGACTAGAATTTATACTTGTACATGTAGTAGGACACAAATAAATCTTTATATATGTTTGTGCTTGGATGCTTATTTGTACCCATTAGATGTGCTAGTATAGTCTAGTTTTGATGATTCATGCATTCTAACTTGTATTCCCTATGGATATATTTTTATGATCATGTGTTTCACTTCATGTATATGTTTATTTTGTCAAACCTTAAGATATACATGTATACCCCTTGAGTCATTTGCTTTTCATGCAAATCTTTATTATGGACTCAAATTGTGTTTAGGGATATGTATGTATACTTTTTGTGTTGTCAAAACATACATATGCCTTGAAGTATAATTTGTTTTATTGAAAAAAATTTAGATTTTCATGTTTTAAGGAATATCTTAATTGAGCTTAATTGAATATTTTCATGTTGATATGTGTCACATAACACTTGTTCACTCACTTTATTATGTTTCTCATGATTTTATTTTCATGAGTATGATACATGTTTTATGAAATTTGAGTGTTTAGTGCCATGGATTTACATGTGTTTCATGAAAAATATTTATGTTTTATTCCTTGCTTGAAGGATTTCGTACTAGTTGACAAGATTTCCCATTTAACTAGTTCGTATTCTTCTTATGGTAGAGATTTTCAAACATACTATATTTTCAAATCTATTCTTGAAAACCCCTACCTTCGAAGGGTGGTTGGATGGAAGATCATGCTCAAGTATGCTTTATATTGAAAATCATTTTAAACTTGAACTTGATTGGGAGGCTAGGTAATATGAGATATACATTTGATCTTATTGGTTGTTTCAATTGGTATCATTGGATTCTTTCAATTGGTATCAATATTGACATTTTTGTATACTCATATATTTTTTTTGTATATGTATGCTTGCACTTCAAAGAGTATCAATTTCAATTGGTATCTAATTTTCATGGATATATATGTTTTTATTTGTGCTTATTATATTCATATATCTTAGAGCACAAATTTTGATCATGGTAAAGCTTGTTTTATAATGACTATCTTGTTTTAATTGACTAGTTTTCAATTGGTATCCGTATACAAGCTTTGCATGTTTTATTTGGTAATTCATAAAGAGGAGAAATCTTGTATTTCATCTTTCAATTGGTATTTGATTTTCACTCCCACACTTTATGATAGAAAAATTTCTATTGGTATCTTATGCCTTAAAGAATAATAATTTCAATTGGTATCAAGATTTATGTTTAGGAATTCAAAATTTGTTATGTTTAAAATTTCAATTGGTATCATATCAAGATTGTTTACTTAAAATTGGTATGTTGTCTATTTACTTATCAAATTGGTATCAAGATTGTTGTTTTCAATTGGTATATGTTTTCATATAAAAATGTTTTATATGTGCATCGTTTACCTTTATTTCAATTGATATCATTTGATATAGGCATTTCTTGAATTATTTTATACTCATTTCAATTGGTATCATATATGCACTTCATTGACACATTTTTAATTAGTATCATGTTTGTTTTAACCCCTTATTGATATTTTTGTTTTAGACAAAAAGGGGAGAAGATTTTCTTGCATTGTTTTAGTTTTTACCCCTTTATTGATGATTGACAAAAAGGGGGAGAAATATTTGAGTTCATATATGCATATTATGTCTTGCATATATTAAGTTTGGTATCTAGAACATGTTTTAAGTAGTATCTAGATGTTTTAATTGTTTTAATTGGTATCTAGATCATGTTTTGTTTTGACAATTTCAATTGGTATCATAGCAATTTCAATTGATATAAGAACAAGTTTTATTTTATGCATGACTATGCATATACATGTTTAATATTCATTGCATATATTTATGTTTTATGTTTATGCATGAGTTAAGGGGGAGCTTCTTTGAAGCTTAACTTTAATCCATGCATATATAACTCCATGAGTTTTGTCATCATCAAAAAGGGGGAGATTGTTGGCCCAAAGGCCTTCCACTCTAGTTTTGATGATGATTAACTCATGTAGTTATGTGTACTAATAATCTTGTGTTATTTAGTTTCAGATCATTAATCAAGTTATTAGTTGGTGATTAGCTTCAATAAGATGATTTGGAAGCTTTCACATGTTGATTCAAGAGCCCGAGCGTCAAAGATCATATATAGCACTTACTCGGTGGATCAAAGAGTTTTGGATCGAGTCGGCTTGGAGATTGCGCTCTACAAGAAGACATCGGTACCATAGTTTAGTTTTGTATTTAGATCCAAATTGTAAAGATTAGAATAGTATGATATGCTCAAGTTCACAACACACACGTTTCATGTTTTGAATATTGGTTTTCGGTTTTTTCATTTTTGGTTTAACCGATCTTGGTTTCATGAATAGATAGATCAAAACAAGTTTACATGGTTTAATGTATATTAGATTTGTTCTGTATACATGCATGCTTAACTTTCTAGACAAACTTAGTTTGATAGTCTATTTCATGTGTTTTATGTTTTGGTATTTTTGACAAAACATATTTTGGAATTAAAGTCAAAAATATGGATATATATATGTTTCATGTATATAGGATTATATCCATATACATCATGTCTAAATGTTGTTTAATATCATGTTTTTGTATTTGGATAAGTTTTGGACAAAATGTATTTTCTATTCAAAAATCCAAGTTTTAGAAAATACAGTTTTTGGATTTTGGTAAAATGATAAGACAAAAAAATGTTTCAAGATGTTTGTTATTTGTGATGAAATTTTTATCACAAGTTTATATTTCAAAATAAAATGATAAAACTATTTTGTGTATTTTTACAAGTCTTTATGGATTATTAGAATATTTTCTATCCTATTTTTCTGACCCAGAACAATGGCTGACAGGCCAGGTCGGTCGACCGCACGGTCGACCGAACCAAGGGCCGGTCGACCTGACGGTCGACCGACGTGCACAGCCCTGTGCACGTCTGGCAGACACTCGGGACGGTCGACCGGCCGGTCGACCGTACCAGAGAGCAGTGCTCTCTGTTTTTGGGCGGTCGACCAGACGGTCGACCGGCTGCTGCCAGCGGTCAAAATGTGACCGTTGGACGGTTGACCGACCGGTCGACCGGCTGTTCATTTTTGGCAGTTTCTGCTGCCAACAGCTAGTTTTCCAAATGGCCTATAAATACCCCATTAGAAAGAGTTTTTCCTCTAAGATTTTTTGTGCGAATTTTTCCTGACTCTCTAGTGTTTTCACAGCAATCAAAAGAAGTTTTTGGGCTTTAAATTGAACAATCTATTTGGTGTTTTTGCTAGGGTTTGGAAAATCAAAGAAAAGGGTTTTTGGGAAAAGTGTTTGATTCAACTTCTTTATCTTGATTTCTAGTTTTTCCAAGGATTTTCTTTGTGATTTTGATTTCCATTCTTTGGTTTTCTCCACACTTGAGCTACATCTACTATCTCATTCTATAGGATCTTTGTGTGGAAAGAAATTGTTTGTGGTTGTTGTTTAGACCACCAAGTTGAAAACCCTACATTTGCTTGGCTTTGTGCCTTCCCCTTATTGTGTTGAGGAGGTTGTGCATTTGGGTTGTATCCCTCATGTTGTGAGGTGATCCTTGTGTTGCTTTGTGCTAATCCCTCAAGTTGTGAGGTGATTGTTTGTTGGCTTGGAGTTGTGCCTCAAGGAGGAGGTGGTGTTTGTAAGGAGAGGAGTTGGGTACTCCTTATAATTGTTATTGCCCAAAATCCTCGGTGGAGGTTCCCTTTGTGGGAGTCCTCTGTGGACAAGCTAATGGACTTAAAATCCTTCTGTGTGAAGGCGGGATGTAGAGCTGGGTGCTCGAACCTCGAAACATATCTTGTTGTTTGCGCTTGATCCCTTGGCTCTTACTCTCTCTTTTTACTTTGTGCCTTGCATCTATTCATATTGTTCATTCATAATATTTGCTTGCTTGTTTGAGTGTGCATCTCTTGACTATTGCAATTAGTTTTTAATTCCGCATTAAGTTCATTAGATTAGCAATATCACCTATTCACCCCCCTCTCTAGGTGATTCTCACACAATAGTCCTCATTGATCGATAATAGATGACTATGTTCCTACTCAACACGAGCATAATAGTCCTCATCGATCGACAACAGTTGACTATATTCCTGCTCAACACGAGCATTAGAGTCCTCATCGATGACAGCAGTTGACTATGTTCCTGCTCAATACGAGCATAATAGTCCTCATTGATCGATAACAGACGACTATGTCCTGCTCAACACGAGCATAATAGTCCTCATCAATCGATAACAAATACTATGTCCCTGCTCAACACGAGCATAATAGTCCTCATCGATCGACGACAGATGACTATGTTCCTGCACACACAAGCATAATAGTCCTTATCGATCGATGACAGTCGACTATATTCCTACTCAACATGAGCATAATAGTCCTTCATTGATCGAAAACTATTCGGCGACAGGTGGGACTAGCATCGATGATCAAACATTGCTGAAGCACTAATCAGCACATAAGAAGCTGGTTAAGCATTCTAATTGGCATATAAGAAGCTGGTCAAGATGAACGGTGCATAAGAATACAATCCAATTCTCAACAGAGTTGGGATAATAAAGGCAAGCTAGCTGAGTATTAGCTTTGACACTATCAAAATCCAACGCCCTCAAACGGCTAAGGATAGAGAAAATATTGGCTTTTAAGTCCAATAGAAATTCTCGATAACTCACCATGCTGAGGGGAATAGCATGGCTAGCCCAACTCAAATGGTGGTTGGTAAAGGCATACCAAATCCGTTGATAGCTGAGGTTTGCTAAAAATCCCTAAGGGACCTGATTCTATTTGATTCCCCCTCTAAAATCGCTTACAATATCCTGTACATGGAATGGTAGGACCACAAAAATAATATTCATTTCCCCTGAAAAGTGATCACAAGTCAAACAATATCATGTTACACTAAACCTCTGATAGTGAGACTCTGACATATTCCCCCAGATAAATCAACATCCATGGCAGAAGATTCTAATTTTTTCCCAGCATATCAAGGCTTCACTTGTCGTTCTCTTCCATAGAATGACAGCCCACTTAAAGTCATAGGGCAATCCTGCCTCTGAACAGCGGGTTCAGACCCAACTTGTTATATCTCTTAAAAGATCCCTGAACAGTCAAGTCTACAATTCAATTTGTTATCTTACCTCAGGATAAAGAATTCTTGCTATTCTATTCGGTCTCTTAGTTGGTTATGTCCAATCAATCACCTCTGAACCGACGAGTCCTAATCTTAAGTCCTGTAGGGACATTTCATTCTTGTCGTTATGTCCAGTTCGTTACCTCTGAACGCCAAATTTAAACTTGGTGGAACTCAATAACACGGTCATGTTTAGTTCATCACCTCTGAACCGACAGACAACCAGGTTCCCTCTTTGTACCGTCATATCCAGTTCATCACCTCTGAACAGTACGGCTCTGAATTCGGTAGTCTCCGATGGTCATGTCCAGTTTGCCACCTCTGAACCAATCAAATCCCGAACTTCATCCTTTAGTCCACTGTGGACTCTCTTCTCCTGTCATGTTAACATTAAACTTCTGAACAACGGATTGCGAGCCTAGTGTCTCTTAGTTTGGTCATGTCAGTCAACCACCTCTGAACAACGGGTGCCCAGATCCAATCTACCTTGCACCCTTGTGAGTTAGTGCTGCCAAGTCAATATGACTACCTCTGGCAGCGGATTTAGAACTTAGCGTGTCTTAGTCTATCATGTTTAGTCCATAACCTCTGAATAGATGGGTTCCTAAAATCGGATTCACCTTTTAAGCTTTGTTGTCATGTCCAGTCAATCACCTCTGAACAACAAACACTCTAGATTAGCGGTTTCTCATTCGATCATGTCCAATTTATCACCTTTGAATCGACAGATAGCTAAGTATCATTATCCCAAATCCGTAGGGACTTTTAATTCTTGTCGTCATGTCTAATTCGTCACCTCTGAACAACAAAAATCTTAAGTCTGGTAATCTTCAACCAGTTATGTCCAGTTTGTCACCTCTAAACTAACAAACTCTGGACTTCATCGCATTTTTGTGGTGCCTAGTTTAGTTCGTCAAAACAAGTTCTGTCCTGATGGTCTTTGATCTGTTATGTTAATATTTACCTCTGAACAGAAAGATTATCAAGTTCGCTTTATTTTATTCTCATCCTAACAAGATTTGAATCGAGTCATCATTCAAACTTATTGGTGGGAATTTATCAAATAACTAAATCTATCATGTTTTCAACCTCTGAATATATTAGTTATATTCTTATGGTGTAAGTTGAAAGAATATACCATTATCTTATTCTTTTGGGAGCTAAAATTTAACCTGAATTACTGCAAACTCAGAAGATAAAGAAAGCAGGGATACATCAGAAGAGTCAAATAAAATTATGCTTTTTTTTATTGATTCAAAAGAAGAAAAAAGAGGGATACATGGATATAAGCTACGATTGTGTTTTGTAGGACTTGATCCGTTCTTCAAAAGTGGCTAGCTTGCTCTTTCTTTCTTCAGTGGCTCTGATGAATGCTTACGATCTCAGCTCGACTTCGTTGAAAGTCGCCATTTGGGACAAATGAGCCTCAATCTCTGCCAGAGTTGCCTTTTTTGCCATCTCCTGCTGCAGGACTTCATCATTCTGGGTTTGAGCTGCTCCAAACGAGCGATCTCCTCGAGACACACGGTTCAACCTTGGACAGAAGAAGGTTGGCCCTTTTGATCATCTCTTTGGCCTTTCAATTTTATCCTCGGCATTAAGAAGAGCATTATTGGAGGCGTCGATAGCGTCACTAATCTCTACCTTTCTTGCTCCAAGGACTTCAAATCTGAAGATACTGCCTCAGCGGCTTCCTGTGTCTCAGGTGAGCTTTTTGCATCTGAGCTGAGATATGTGAGCTGTGAGAAGTGTAAGCTTATTTACCGATGGATTTAGGTGCGAGCTGCTAACTGGCGACGCCACTCACCCATGTCCCTCTCGAACTTCTCCACCAACAGCTCCAAGGCAGCGGCTTAGTCATCCCCTCCGAAATCTTAGATACTCTCAATATTACGAGAGAGGATCACCTTTAGAGCTACAAATGAAGTGGTGAGCCCTTCAAAATCAGAGTAATGAATCGTTTCAGGCTCTTATAAAAGCTGTCGACCATTTCCGTCACGAATTCCCTCTCAGCTTCAATTACTTCCGGTGAGCGAGTAATCCCCAAAGATAAAACCTCCACCGGTTTTACGTCATAACAGTGAAAGAAGTGACAGAAACACTGGTCAGAGATGGATGAGGAATCGCTGGCAACCGAGGGGGAGTCTTCATCGACACCAACACACCAACCATGAGGGAAATAAGGCCGGTGACTACTCCAGAAAGAGCTGGCTCGACAATCAATGTTGGAGACGTTGGGCTAGTGATTACCCTGAGACTAGTTGTTACCAAAACTAATGGCATCATGGAAACCACCGTCATCTCGCCAGCCAATTCAAACGAAAGCGCGATCAGTTTCGTCGATAACGTGAAAGGGAGGGCAGCTCCATCTCCTCAGCCGCAGCAAAATCACCAGCGGACTCCAGTTGGTAAGGAGGCAGGTTGCGGCATAGGACATCTAACTCGGTGATACGTAAAATAGCCGAGGACTTGTCTCCTCCCTGACTTCCCCAGAATGGCCCGCCGACTCCGTTGAAGTTGATGCGGTCAGAGACGGAATACCTGCAAGAGTATTTGTTAGGATAAAGGTAAGCAAAAAAAGGGGGAGGAACCCTACCCGCAATGGGTCATTCAACGGTCGGAGGAGGCGGCGGCACTGTCGTAGAGGTGGCGATCTCTTTTCCTGAACGTTGCGTGGGGGCCATAAGATCACAAAACTGATCTGAGAGAGGAGATTGAGTCTCTAAAAAGTTCTGAACTTGTGAACAAACGAAGAAGAAAGAGATGTGCTATCTCTGAGAAAATGCGAAGTTAAAATAGAGAAGATGACTTCTCTGATGCAGCCCTTGGGCTTTTATAGGCACTCAACGTTGAGCATCACCTCCTCAAAAGAAGCGCAAACTGTCGTTTCAATTTAATTTGAAACGACGGTTGGAAAAAAAAACTAAGATAGCAAAGTTAGCTAACTTCACTCAAATGCCTTTTTTAGCTTCGTTGAGAGCTTGTATCTTAGCTCCCCTAAGAGCTCATTTTTAGCTTCGCTTGGAGCTTTGCTCTAGCTCCGTTGAGAGCTCATCCTTAGCTTCGCCTGAAGCTTCATCTTAGCTCCACTAAGAACTTATTCCTCATGAAAATTCCTAGGGTAAAACCAATATGGTTACCTAGCTCCGTGTACAGTTGCACCCTGTGGATTTTCCTAACCTAAGCGATTTAAGTATCAGGCTTCAGATTCAAAATGTTTCAGAATCTATACCAATCCAATACAGATTCATGAAAACTTTGAAGGAGATTTTGTTGACACTTCAAAAGACAAACTCCCGGGTAGCACTTCAACCAGTCTGAACGACATCTACACTCGGCGACATTTAAAAGTCAGTGTCATAGACGAGCTGATGATCAGGTTTATGCCTACTTCAGAGGCCAAAGAAGGCCTATAAGGCTAGATCTGTTCAAACATCTAGCCTTGAGTGAGCCCAAAAGGAACTAGTTTTACTCATAGCCTTGTAAAAAGGCCGAAGCCACTAGCTTCACACGAAGCTTCTAGCTTCGCACGAAGCTTCAATCAGCCCCGCTGAGGGCTAAAATTAGCTCGCTGGAAGCTTTCCACCAACTTCGCTGGAAGTGTGGTCCAGCTCTGCTCTGAGCTAACTTTCTAGCTTCACCTAAAGCTTCACATAGCCATCAAATGAGCTAACTTCTAGCCTCGCGTGAAGCCTTGAATATAGCTTCGCCTTAAGATTTTTAAGATGAACTTCGCATGAAACTCTTACTTATCTCCACCGTGAGCTTTTCTAGGTATAAGTTTACTGTTTCAAAATTCCTCAAGAGATTAATGGGGGGTGAACCCTACTACTTTAGTGGGCTTAATGCCATTTTAAGTGGGCGGTTACACCCGCCCACTTCGTTCGATATTAAGTGGAGACAATTAAGCCGCAATGGCTATCAATAGCTCGCACGAACCTCCCAGCTTTGCCTGAAGCTTGTATTTAGCCTTACCGTAAGGTTACTTCGAGCCTCGTGCGAAGCTAACAAACTGATTCAGTCTTGCTGAATTCAAGGGGGACAGTTACACCAATATTTTTTTGTAAATAGCCCCTTGCAAGAGATAAGAGGGGCTGAAATATTTAGAGGGATCTAAGAGACCTTTAGCCCAAAAGTGTTCCCTGCTTTTAAGCTTCGAAAGCTCCAGAGACTCAACTCTCTTTCATCCGGGTCCCAACCCATCTTCTACCTTCAGAGGATTTTGGAGCCAAGTAGTAGGAAATTACCTCGAGAAGGCCTGAAAACCTGACCAATTGCATCATCAATGGGAAAAGTAATCGCGCGCTGATCAGATTCAACACCAGCATACTCTTAAGAATCTCAGAGAAGATCTACTTGTAATTTTCTTTTTCTTCTTTAAAGAATTACTTGTAATTTCGCTCCTCAATTCTTTTTGTAAGTTTCCTCTACCAATTTTAATGGAAAATAAGTTAGTACTAATTAGACTAAGAATATCTAAAAATTTTAAGATTGCGACTAGGGACACAATGGACGACCAAGGTCTGGCAGCTGAGGTATAGATACCTTATATATACTTGTGTCATTCCGAAAGGATTCGAGGGCGAATTCTCCCACTCAAATATAACCTATGACATCCAAATATAAGATCCACTTCATTGAAGTTGATCTACATTATTTCAAGGAACTAGAAACCAAAAATCATATATTTTGAATACTTTTTGCCCATTCATCAAGTAGGCACAAATGGACGGACAAAATAGTGAGTTGTTAGTTTAACGTGTATAATATTTGAAATCTAACAAAAATTAGTGTGTGAGGATTTTTAAATATTTATGTCATGATGAAATGGTTTGATAGAGAATTTGTATGTCTAAAGTCATAGATCTAGCCAATATGATATTTTCGGCGTCCAATTTGAGTCTACTTGATGGATGGGCAAAAAATATTCAAAATACGTGATTTTTATTTTTAATTTATTGAAATAATATAGATCAACTTCAACGGAGTGAATCTTTCATTTAAATATTGTAGGGTTATATTTGAGTGGTAAGGATTCGGACACAAGTATACATACAGAGAGAGAGAGAGAGAAAAACTTGTATCATTCTAGAAAGATTCGAGCCTGAATCCTTCCCATTCAATTCAACATTCCGACATTCGAATATAAGATCTACTCTGTTGAAGTTAATCTGCATTATTTCAAGTATCTATAAACCAAAAATCAAGTATTTTAAATACTTTTTGCCCTAATCAAGCGGCGGAAAATGGACGGCTGAAAATAGTGATTAGTTGGATTTATGTCTTTAAACATACAAATTCTCGATCCAGCCATTTAATCATGATCTAAACATTTAAAAACCGCTACAAACAATTTTTAGTTAGTTTCAAATATTCCACACTGTTAAACTATCCAACTCACTATTTAGGCCCCCTTCTTTTATCTCTACTGATGCATGGGCAAAAAGTATTCAAAATATTTGATTTTTGGTTTATAGATACTTGAAATAATATAGATCAACTTCAACAGAGTGGATCTGTATTCGAATGTCATATGTTAGTATTTGAATGAGAAGAATTCGGCCTTGAATCCTTTCGGAATGACACAAGTCTAACTATATACACATAGTAGTGATCCGGTGAGAAAGCTAGCTTATGTGAGAAGATGAGAAAGAAGCACAGGAACCGTCAGATTAGTTTCTGAGTGGTTGAGATTAGATTTGAAAGAAATAAAACTAAAACCCAAAAACTAAATTAATCGACCCAAAACTAACTTAAACAACTCAAAAAACTAATCTCACCATGCAAAAGATAATCCGACAGCTCTTGTAATCCCTCTCACCTTCTCACCTAAGCTAGCTTTTCACTGGATCTCTATTTTATATATATATAATATATATATATATTATATATTATATATATATATATATATAGAGAGAGAGAGAGAGAGAGAGAGAGAGACTTGTGTCGTTCTGGAAGGAATACAATCATACATCATCTAAATACAAGATCTATTTCATTGAAGTTGATCTATATTATTTCAAGTATCTATGTTGATACTTCGAAAAGACATACTCCAAGGCAGCTCAGCAACTGGTCCGAATGATGTCCAACTTGTTGACACTTCTAAAAGATAAGTCGCAGATAGGCTGAAGATCTGTCAATCCTGATGGACAAATCAGTGACTTAGACTTCACTGATCTAGTGAACCAGACAGTGAATGAAGCCTTGCCTTCTGAAGAAAGCCTAAAAGGCTAACACTTAGCTCTCTACAAGCTCAGTTCTAACCTTACAGAAAGGTAGGAGTAGCTCTGTTGTGAAATTATTTCTAGCTTCACCTGAGGGTTTTCTTATCTATTTTAAGAGCTATCTTTTGGCTTTGCTGCAGGCTTTGAATTGCTCCACTGTGAGCTAATCTTTCAGCTTCGCATGAAGCTCTTTTATCTTCGCGTGAAGCTTAGCTCTGTTGCAAGCTCTTTTGATCATTTTTGACCATTAAATCTCAGCACGGATTAATGTGATTGATATCACTTTTTTAGGCAGTAAATGTCGTGATCCTTTTACTCCTCAATTAGTGGAGAAGATCGAGAAAAATCCCTCAATTACTTGAAACAAATCAGGGGATGGTATAACAACCCTAAGCCAGCTGGCTGACTAAGCTTCGCTAGCATGCTCTAGCTTCGCCGAACTATGCTTAGGTTCACAGCGAAGCTATTCTATCTTCAAGTGCGAAGCTAGACTGGATCAGTCTGCTGAATTTCAAGGGAGCAATTACACCCCATAAGGCTTATAAATTGCCCACTGCAAGGAGGGGCTCAGGGCTAGAAAAATCAGGGAGAGAGGTTGATTCCTGCCAAGGCTGATTGAAGAGAGGCTAATCTTATGGACGGACAAAAGCTGAAAATTTCACAAGAGATCACTCTCTAACTTTCGAGCTCCTCAGAGAATTTGTTTCTCTACCCGAAAACTCAATCGCTCGCATCGTCAATAGGAAAACAGTGGTCACCCACTGATCAGACTTCCACCGGTATACTTTTCAAAAATCTCAGTAGAAAATTTTTGTAATTTTCTTGTTACCTGTAATTTTCTACAACTTTTGTAAAGTTTTCCCCTTTAAATCATCAACGAAAAATAAGATGACGAATCTGCTAGGGAAGATTTCTTCAATAATAAAAAGATGGCGTCGCAGTGCGATGATGAGACCTTTGGGCTACTGCTGAGACGTTGGTCATCCAATTTTACCAAGAGAGATTCGAGCAAATTCTCTCTGAGGATGGCTCAAGCCCCATTGATAGTACACGTGCATTGCATATTTAATTCGCAGGTGTCACATTTTACTTATTCTTTAACAAACTCTGTTATTTAATGTATTTCATGTCTAATGGCGTGCATGATAATTAAAGAAGAAAAGAGAAAGATTGACATATTTATCCAATTAAATCCAAAAGTTCAAAAGAAAGAGGATCGATTTAAATCGATATGTTCTAGAAGTAATATTATCTGAAGATCGGGTATATCAGATAAGATAATATCATCAAAATTTAAAGAAAAAAATAGATTGGAAGAAGACCATATCGGTTTCGCTGAGGATAAAGAGATAAATCATCAAATTTAAAGCAAATATTCAAAATCAAGAGAATAAAAGGATAGAGGACAAATAGATGGACAAACTCCCTAATCCTGACCCTATGACAAGGATCTTACCGC
>JAVJIF010002842.1:0-63707 GCA_038442645.1 Agave tequilana
TCCCGGTCGACCGGTCCGGTCGACCGACCAAAAAGGAGGAAACACAGTTTCCTTCTTCCGGTCGACCGGTCCGGTCGACCGAAATTTCCCGAGAGCAGAAGGCTCTCTGTCGGTCGACCGGTCCGGTCGACCGACGGACATGCACAAACAGTGCATGTCCAGGCACAACGCCGGTCGACCGGGCCGGTCGACCGATGTTGCCTGAGGCTGAAAACTGGGCTGTTTTGAAGATGGAATTTTTTGTAAAAATATTTTGAAAATACCTATAGCTAAGTATTATGCAGAAAATAGTTTATATACATGTTTTAAACAAGTTTTTCAAGATATAAAGCTTTGGTACATGTATATATAAACTAAGGCATAAGCTAAAGCTTTGGTACATGTTTTTAAACAAGTTTTTCAAAACATAGGAAATACATGAAACAAGTGTGTGTGTGCAAATCCTAGAGCAAATTTCCTATATTCAAACTTTAACATTCTAAACTTACAAACTTGCTAAAAGACTTCAAGGCTATTCTTCAAGGTGGGCTATCTTCACTTGATCTTCAATATTTGCAACTTGAGCCCAAAATGAATTGTCTTGAGTCCAAAAACCTTGTATTTGAGTGAGAGTACTTCTAGAGTGATGATAAACCTGAAACACACTTAAACAACAATTGTTATTAGTACAAATAACTAATATGTTTTGTAATCATCAAAATACACTAACAAGGGTGATTGTATCCTTGGGCCAACAGAGTTGACAATCGACGGTCAGACGACCGAGAAACATGCACGCCCCAGGCCAAAGGCCCGATCGACCGGCAGGTCGACCGTTTTGGCCTGTAATAGCAACTGTCGACCGGTCAGTCGATTGTTTTGGCCTAAAATAGAGTAAAACCAGATTTTAAATGATTGAAGCTTTACCTGCACAAAAAATACAGAATTTCAGAACTTAAAAATAAAGATGTGCAGGTGTTCAATTCTTACCGCTATAGCAAGTGGCTATGCGGGTCTTGATCCACAAGGAGGGTTAGCGATGGAAGCGTTCAAAGTTTTGTATTGAAATCTTTATGAAGAAAAATGAAAGTTCTTCTTTGTTTTAAAGAAATGAAAATGAAAACGAGTTATGTTAAGGTTAGAGAGAAAATGGTAGAATAAGAAAGTGGAAAAGAATGGAGAATGACTATTTACAAAGAAATGGTAAAGAAAGCGACTATGTACAAATGAGTTGGGAAAGAAGTGATTTGGAAGATATGGTGTTGGTGATTAATTTACAGAAATAAAAGAAAAGAAAGAAGATGAAAGAAGTACTCACCTAGTTTGGTTGATGACTTACCTGGAAACCTTACATGTTCTACCTTACTTTGGAGGCGTTCAACGCATAGGTCATAAGATCGAGCTCAGTCCCTGTTCGCATTATATCATCATGCTTGCAAGAATGAAGTGATACGGATCTTGAGGAGGAGAACGTCTTCATGAAGTATTGTTGGTACTCACAAAGGCTTTTGTATACTTATACTTCTGGATTCACTTGCAAGCTCATCAAAAACAAAAGAGGTAAAGTAGAAAGAGGAAGAAGAAAAACAAAGAAAATACGAACATAAACAAATGTTTACCTTTATTGCTTGCAGAAACAATGGAAGAAAGGAGGAGGGTACATCAGTGTCACTCTCAACATAAGCCTCTCTCTCTTACTTACATGAATCTTCATCTAACCTAAGCTTACATACAAATTACATAAAAAGAAAAGAAAAACCTAAACTACAAAGAATGAAAACTAAGCTAAATCCTATCTCTGCATGGTCGTCCATTTTGCTCAGCTGAAACCTGTATTTATAGGCAAAACCCATAAGAGGAGAATCCTGGGAAGATTGGGGGAGAAAACGCTCCCCCAACAGAAATCAAACAGCCGCGGAAACGCGGCTTTGGCCGCGTTTTCGCGGCCAGGGTGTGGCCAAGTGGTCACACCCTGTTGTGGGTCTCCCTGATTTTTCCTTCTGCTTTTATCTTCAGTTGGTTTGCTTCGTTTGAGTCCAGGATTGGGACGAAATGGCCTTGATTCTTGGCTTTAACCGATCGATTCTGAGAGGATTCTTCTCAAACGGTTTTCAACCTCTTGATTTTGCCCTGATTTACTGAGTGCGAATTAATTCTGATTTAATTCAGAATTGGTGGGCTTTTGGGCTCATTTCTCTTCATCTCCTTAAGGAATGGGCCTGCAAATAAATTAAACAATTAATTAGGACAATGCAGATTTTATTCTATAATAAGTATGAAAATATGATACTAAATATGCAACATTAGCGACCAATCACACCCTCATACCTATCTTTTGCTCGTCCTCGAGCAAAGCAACTAAACTATACTAAGGATTATTAGACCACTTTCGCAGGTCACGCGATTGCACTGAGCATGTGCAACAAGCCGTTAAACTCTAGGTTTCCCCTAGAGGACGAGTTTTGTCTCGTGAGGGTTTTCAGCAGATTGCACCCACAAAATTCATAAAGAAAGGGAAACAAAGAGTTAGTATTTTCGAAAAGCATTTTGAAAGAGAAAAATATTTGAAATATAATTGTAAGATTTAAGTAATCTATAAGTTATAGGAAAACTGAATTTTTCATTCCTAAACTTAGTCTCTTATTCAAAAATTTGTTATCAATCAAAGTAAGGAGTCAAATTGTACTTCTCATCTAGTCTATTACTTTACCCTAAGTCATATGCACCTTGTGACTGTGAAAATTTTGACTAAGGGTCATTAACTCTAACTCTTATGCCTATATATATATATATATATATATATATATATATATATATATATTATATATATATTTGTGGTATTATTCCTTAGTTCTATTAGGCTTTCTAATCTGCCCATGTAACGAGCCTTTAATCGATGACTCCCAACCAAACGGTCTTAGGGCACCGGGTGAGAAAACACCCCAAGGACTTAAGGACTCGAGCAAACAAGGCCACAAAACTAAGTATTTTATTATATGAACTCCTTTTTAGCGTGAATTCTTATGCTTTATTAGGCACAAATACCCAGCTTAATCAGAGAATTTATATATATATTTTCAAACTTATCTAATCATCTTTCGCATAAATACTAAGGCCTGCTTAGGCCAAAGTACCTAGCTAATCAATAATTAGACTTGTTCATTTTTCATAGATATTTTTTTCTTTTTTTTTTATTTTTATAAGGCATAAGAATCTTTGTTTTTGAACCCTAAGTGTGTAAGTGTATGAAGTGCGCATATTTCATCAAGGTAAAGATCAAGACTAAATTACTTTGATAAATTTTCTTCCTAACCCTAAAAATCAAACAAATAATCTTATTTTGACCAAGTATAAGAAATCCTAATTTGGATTTTCCTATTCCTTAAAATTAACTTAATTTCTTACAAAAAATATGTCAAAATATTGTTTCTATTTTCCAAAAAGTTTTTAAAAGTAAAGAAAATGTTAATTTTTTTTAATAAAAGAAAAACCTAAGTTATGTTAGACCCTTCCCCACACCTATCTCATGCATTGTCCTCAATGTATGAATTAATGCATAGATGCATGAAAAAGAAGAAAGGAAGGAAAATGTTACCTTAAGGTGGTGGTTCCGGTGGTGGCCTGATTGGTCCACGAAATGCGGCCCAATCGACTTTTCGTGGGGTTCGGAGGAACCCACCAGAAATTTCTCTAATATAACCGATTAAAATGATGTATCCATGAAGGATTTTTATTAAATATTTGACCCCATCTAATTTCCAAATTTCATAATTAATTTCGGAGTCAAATTTGTCAACCACCTCGTCCCAGAATGGAGTGTGAAAAGATAGAATGATTAACTTGGACTCAGGAAGTATAGGAACTAATACCGACTGAGGATGGGGCTTAAGTCAAGTAAAGGTTCAGGAGTCGAGATTGGTTCAAGAAGTGGTCCAAGTCAAGAAGTTGAAACTCGAGTCCACATTTATTCTCCAACAATGGAATGTGACTTAACATTGGTGATTCAAGTTCAAGAATGATAGGTGGGGGAATCAAAACTGACTCTAAAATATTACTCAAGTCTGGTAACAAAACAGGAGTCAATATTGATTCGGAAATGGAACTGGATCACAGATTTGAGAATCTAGGTCACATTTCTCATTGAGTTCAAATTCATAGAAATGAAAACTTGCCAATTTATCAATGGGGTTTTCAAAATTATAAAATTGGTCAAGTTCAATATGATCATAAAAAAATGGGTGATTCAATTTCATGATGAATTGGCACAGGATCCAATGTTGACTCAGGGAAGAGATTAAAATTAGGTGAAGACACTGGAGTCATTATTAAATCAGGAAGTAGAATTATATCACTAAGTTAAGGTTCATGATCATAATCATTCTCAAGTTCATTTCAGGTAAGGTATAACTTGCCAAACTGTCAATATCATTTTCAAAATTTGGAGTTTGGGCAAGTTCAATTGGTTGTTCTGAAATGGAACGTTGATTTCCAAAACAACATGACTCTTCGGGTCTAACATAATGGTTAGCGACATCAGAACTTGTCAAACAGTGGGAATGTAGAGATTTGACCATCATATCTATGTCACTATTACGAGCGTTTTGAGCCTGAGTCATGGCTTCAAGCATCTTTTCATAGTTGATGGGTTCATTGTTTTGATGAAAAGATGAAGTGTTGTCATGGAATTGGTGGTGAAATTGTGAGTCCATCAGATTTTGTGATTTTTGTTTGGACTCACGCATACTAATTTCCAAAATTGATAGTTTCTATTTTGGACTGGTGGAACTGAGTATGAATCTTAAAAATATTGTGGACTAGGTGGAGAAGGAGGACAAGTTGGTTGAAAATTTGACTCGGGGTAGGTGAATCCCCACTGACTTTGTGAAGAGTTGAAATCATTCTGGAAATTATAGTTATTAGATTGGGGGCATGGGTTATATTGATTCAGATAAGACTAATCCGGCACACTAGGTTGGTTAAAGTTATGATATGTCGGGTTGGTAATATCCGAAAATGAAGTCGGTGTGTAATATGGATTATTATTGAAGTTGAAAAAATTGTTATTATAAGCCATATCACACAATAGAATACAAACAAAAAGAAAGAAAAAAACAAACAAATAAGCAAACAAATAAAAGGAAAAAATTCTAACTAAGTTAAGGTAAACCTATGACCTAGACGACTCCTAACTGATAAGACTTTCCACAGGAGGTTTAATGCAGACTTTGACCACAAGCTAATCAGCCAGGTCAGGGCAAGGTTGGTGGGAGGTTTTCCGTCAAAGACGTTCCTTAACTAAATAACCACCAACCTTCGGCTTTCGGCCCTTAATCCCTTTCCTAGACACTGATTTGGCAGGAGTCAAATTCCAACACCTTTCCCCCTTAGGATAATCTCCTAATTGAGTCCGAGATATCCCTAGGGCCAACATCTACTCATTTTTAGTTAGGCTTGGGTTAGTGAGTGCTTGGAATCTGATTTTTGGGCCAAGAAAGGGTGAGTAAATTCCCACCTTATCTTGTTAATGGGTGGTGCCCTTAAGATCAGTTTGTGCAAGTGTACAAGATATTTAAATAAGATTCACTCAAAGCTATGTAAATCAACCAAGAGATGAGTCCTATTCTACATGCAATGCGAACGTACCTTGCTCCAGCACTCTTCAACAGTAAAAATAAATGAATTGAAAAGACACGTGCCTAAAAATGCAAACGTCTAATCAATTTTGTATCTTTGTCAACAAGTATTTTACTGTTGGTTTATTAGCAGGCTTATGTGATGGCATATAAGAATTAAGATTTGCAGCAGCTATGTTTTTGCAGAGAAAGCAACCCTGCAAAAAACCTGTTAGTAGTCAACTCCTTTTTGCCGCGGATCCGCGGCTTTGGCCGCGAAAACGCGGCAAATCAGAGGGCACTTGGTCTCTGCTTTCTAGAGCAGAGACCCAAGACCACTTATATTTTACTGCAATCTTATTTTCCTGCTTTGCTTGCCCTATAACCTGCAACAGAGAAGAAAATTCGTTTTAGTTCTAAAAAATTTTCAATAAAAATAAGATTTCAATAAAAACCGTTACCCTCCCCGGCAACGGCACCAAAAATTTGATTGAAGCTTTACCTGCACAAAAAATACGGAATTTCAGAATTTAAAAATAAAGATGTGCATGTGTTCAATTCTTACCGCTATAGCAAGTGGCTATGCGGGTCGTAATCCATAAGGAGGGTTTGCGATGGAAGCGTTCAAAGTTTTGTATTGAAATCTTTATGAAGAAAAATGAAAGTTCTTCTTTGTTTTAAAGAAATGAAAATGAAAACAAGTTATGTTAAGGTTAGAGAGAAAATGGTAGAATGAGAAAGTGGAAAAGAATGGAGAATGACTATTTACAAAGAAATGGGAAAGAAAGCGACTATGTACAAATGAGTTGGGAAAGAAGTGATTTGGAAGATATGGTGTTGGTGATTTAATTTACAGAAATAAAAGAAAAGAAAGAAGATGAAAGAAGTGTAGGATCTATATAACAAGCAAAACAACACTAGAGGGGGGGTGAATAGTGTTATTTAAACTTTAAATAAATCACTTGCAGAAATTAAATAATCACAAGAGATTAAGCACAGAAAAACAAACGCAAACAGCGGAGAGTTATCCTGGTTCGGTCCTTGTGACCTACATCCAGTCCCCAAGCAAACGCTTGAGATTTTCCTTTACTTTCCTTGTGTACACCCTACAACAAGTGCCTTGTGCAAAACTTGACAAACACCCTTTGCCAACGTGCACAACTTCTCTTCCACCAAGAGAACACGCCTTGTACAATCTTCTACACCCAAGAAGACTCCTTGTACAACTTTCTTTGAAATGAATACAATAACTTCCTATAGCCTTGATAAGGATCTGTAGTGGACAAGGTTCTGTATAGGAAGGTTTAACTTCAGAATTCTTCACAAGAGGAAATGGCTTTTGGTGAAGAAAGAAGTTGCAAATTTCAGTTTTCAGGATTCTGGAAATTTTGGCTTTGGAAATCTGATTGAAAGAATTAATGAATGGCCTTTGAAATAACTTCTCTATATATAGATGTAGACTAGGGTCAGTTAGGGAAGTTATGGCATCAATTCAGACAATTTAAACATTTGAAAACGTTGCCAAATGAATCAGATAAGAGAAACTGTCCAACAGTCAGAAACTGCTTATAGTCGACTAGGATACTGGATTAGTCGACTAGGCTAGGCAAAAGTTCACTTATTAGTCGACTAGGTAAGATTGTTAGTCGACTAGGGAAGTGTCTGTTGGAAACAAAAGTTTCTGGATAACTGAAATTAGTCGACTATAACTAACTTGTAGTCGACTTATCATTGTATTAGTCGACTGAATAAAAAGGGTAGTCGACTAACTTTGTTTCAGAAAAGAAACAGAGAGTTGGATAATTTTTGTGTTAAAGATTAGTCGACTAGGAAATAGGGTTAGTCGACTAGAGTATCTGTTAGTCGACTAGGTAAGAAAGTCAAGTCGACTAATTTGGCTTACAGAGTCCAAACAGAGAGTTGAGAGTTTTTGTTCTAAGTGGACTAGTCGACTAGGGCTATATATCAAGTCGACTACATTGGGGTAGTCGACTATATCAATAGGGTAAGTCGACTTGGGAAGGGATTTTTGTGTGTAAGTAATCAAGGCTATTTACAAATCTTTCTACGTTACACAACAACTTCCACAAACACCCCATAAGCATAATAAACTCCATCTGAGGTAGAGCAAACATCATGTAGTAGTCGTGTTCGTCCATCATCAAAATCTAGTAATTGGAGAGGCGTCAACATCTTGAACTTATCAGGTTCCAACATTCTCCCCCTTTTTGATGATGACAACATATGTCTATGATGGCTCCCCCTGCAACAAAACTCCCCTGCAGTAATTAAGTTATAAAAAATATTTTGTCCCTGCAGAAAATGTTAATAGTGTCACAATTGTGCACAATATGCAACATGCAGAATTTTCAGAATATACACACAGATACACATAGATACAGAAAGATACACATATCACTATATATAAACACAGATACACATATCACGATACACAAACACAGATATCACGATAACATAACAGAGTTACATAACAACATACGATAACATAACAGAGTTACATAACAACATAACATAACAGAGTTACATAACAACATTTCTCCCCCTTTGTCATTACCAAAAAGAGAAGATACATAGGTCTGAAATATAAACTGACATAGCCTTTAAAAAACAGAAAATACATAATAGTTCTTCAAAAGCAAATAGCATAAAAAGACACTCCAACGCCAAATAGCTTCAATCTTCGGATCCGGGAGGAGGAGGTGGGTGATGAATCTTGAGAAGACTGAGTATGGCTGATTGAGTAGACTCAATGGATTGCAGCCTAGTCATCATCATAGATTGATTCTCAAGAATGCGAGAGTGAGAATCCAACAAATTTTGTTGTTGAGATTGAAGGGATGCTATCTGGGCGGACATGGAATTATAGAAAGCATCGGCATATGGATTTGGTTGAGTTGGAGGAGGATCGGGTTGTGAAGATGTAGATGGACCATGTGGAGGACTTGGTGATTTAGAAGGAGGTTGTTGGGGTGCATGAGAAGGAAACTCAGGTAGCTTCATCCTATTAATGGCAGCACGATCAAAGAACTCAAAACTCTTTACAACAGTCTCTTCAGAAGCAAGATCAACATTATACTTCCGAAAGATTGGAGTGAGAAAGGCGCCAAATGGTAGGTGAGAAGAATGAAACTTGACCATGGTGTCAAATATGATTTTAGCCCAATTAACGTCATGTCCAGCCATAATAGCATAGACACAGGACGATAATTCCCTTGAGTAGTAATTATAACTACCAGTCTTAGGGCAGATGTTATAGGAAAGGATTCTACCAATTAGATGGGGAATTGGCTTAAGCTTGTTGTTGGACATGGGTAGATGTTGTCCTGGTAGAAAGATAAGATCTAAAACATCTTCATCATCCATCACAATCTCATCAAGAGTGAGGCCAGAATATGGAATAGATAAGATACGGCCAATATTCTTGATAGAAAGTTTAATATGAACACCTTTAACATAGGATGCAAGATAGGTTTTATTTTCATTATCTTCAAAAGCTAAGTTGGTGTAGAATAGATAGATTAGAAAAGGATAATAAGCATCCTTAACTTCAGAGGAGAACATGTTATATAAACCACAATTTCTAAGATAATCCATGATATCATAATCATAAAAATCATCATATTTGATGAACCTTCCTGGTATGATATCTAATTGAGACAGACGAAGATAATCAGCCTCTAGCTGTGGATTTTTCAGATAAGTCCTAAAATCAACAGTGGTTGAAGAGGATGAACCAGGAGTAAATTTTGTTTTCTTGGAACGAGACATGATGAAAACGAAATTAACTCAAAGAGACAGTAGATAATGAAGTAATGAACTGAAATTGGAAAGATTTATACCCTGAAATGAAGAACTGGGAGAGAAATTGGAAGAAATTTGCTGGAAGAAGTCGCAGAACCCGGGTGCCCTAGTTTTTCTCCTTGGTCGACTGAAGCTCGGTGGGAAGGAGAGAATGAGGGATTATTTCTAGGGTTTGGGGATATAAGGAAAGAAATGAATGGTTAAGATGAATCCTGGATATAAATCAATGGATAGGATTAAAAAATAATTGATATCGGATCCTTAACTTAAGTTATTGGCTCGGGTTTGAATCAAAAATCCGAAACAGAAAAACAGAAATTCACAGTTTTAGTCGACTTACAGGACAAGACTAGTCGACTAATAATAGGTCTAGTCGACTGGAAATTTACTATAGTCGACTAATTCTGGACAAATCAGAGATTGAAGTTTCTGTTTGTTGCAGGAGTCGACTAGGAGATTTTTCAAGTCGACTAAGACTTTTATAAGTCGACTAATAAGAGTTATAAGTCGACTAACTTGCATAAAAATACTGCCTTTGAAAAAATCTAAGAAATTGGTTAAAAATCTGAAAAATTACAAATACCAAGATCTCTTCTAAATTTTATAAAGATATCTTCTTTTAGTGGTTTAGTTAATATATCAGCAACTTGATTATCAGTTGATATGAAATTTAAAGAAATATCACCTTTTAAAGCATGATCACGTAAAAAATGATGTCTAATATCAATATGTTTGGTACGTGAATGGTGAACTGGATTTTTAGATAGATTAATAGCACTTGTATTATCACACATAATAGGTGAATTTGTGAGAGTCATGCCATAATCAAGTAAGGTTTGTTTCATCCATATAATTTGGGCACATGCAACACTAGCAGCAATATATTCTGCCTCAGTTGTTGATAAGGATACGGAATTTTGCTTTTTACTGAACCAAGATACTAGTGAATGTCCCAAAAAGTGACAAGTACCACTAGTACTCTTCCGGTCAGATTTACAACCAGCAAAATCAGCATCACTATAAGATAATAAATCAAATGTGCATGACTTTGGATAAAATAAATCATAGTTGACAGTGTTATTTAAATATCTAAAAATCCTTTTCACGGCTTTAATATGTGATTCCTTAGGATTTGACTGATATCTAGCACATAAGCATACGCTAAACATTATATCAGGTCTACTAGAAGTAATATAAAGTAGAGAGCCAATCATACCTCTATAGAGTTTTTGATCGACATTCTTACCACTTTCATCTTTGTCCAAAAAGGTAGTTGTACTCATGGGAGTATTCTTGTGACCAGAATTTTCCATACCAAATCGCTTTAAAAGTTCCTTAGCGTATTTGCATTGGGAGATGAAGATTCCATCCTTCATTTGTTTGATTTGAAGACCGAGGAAGTAAGTGAGTTCGCCCATGTGGCTCATCTCAAATTCATTCTGCATAGTCTTAGAAAATTCTTGACAAAGATCATCATTAGTAGAACCAAATAATATATCATCAACATAAATCTGAATTATTAAGATATCTTTATGAACATGTTTGATAAATAGAGTTGTATCTGCACTTCCCATTTTAAAATCAGAATTTAAAAGAAAACTCTTTAATCTATCATACCAAGCACGAGGTGCTTGCTTTAAACCATATAAAGCTTTTTTAAGTTTGAAAACATGGTTAGGAAATTTTTCATGTTCAAAACCTGGTGGTTGTTCAACATAAACAGTTTCTTTAATTATTCCATTTAAAAAGGCACTTTTTACATCCATTTGATATAATTTGAAATTCATAAAAATGAAAAAGCAAGTAATATACGAATTGATTCAAGTCTTGCAACTGGAGCATAAGTTTCATCGAAATCAATACCTTCTTCTTGATTATACCCTTGTGCTACTAACCTTGCCTTGTTCTTAATGACTTCACCGGATTCATTGAGTTTGTTCTTGAAGACCCATCTTGTACCGATGACGGGATGATCAGTAGGACGTTGCACAAGATCCCACACATCATTTCTTACAAATTGGTTCAACTCTTCCTGCATGGCAATTGTCCAATAATCATCCGCACATGCTTCGTTGATATTCTTCGGTTCAATGAGTGAAATGAAGGCAATTTGTGTCATGTAGTTCAACTTGGATCTTGTTTGAACGCCTTGATTTATATCTCCAATTACCAAATCTTGTGGATGATTCCTTACTTCAACATAGGCTTTCGGTAATTCGGTAGGAATCTCTTCATCCTTAGACAAGTTAGTATCAACAGAAGATATAACAATATTTTCATTAGGAGAAACTATAATATGATCATCATCATGTGGAGAATCATTAGAAACAAGTTTAGTCAAGGATTCATCAAATTTAACATGTAAAGATTCTTCAATAGTAAATGATTTTTTATTAAAAATTCTATATGCTTTACTATGAGTAGAATAGCCAACAAAAATACCTTCATTGGATCTAGCATCAAATTTATCTAAAGCATCTTTTGTATTTAAAATAAAGCATTTACAACCAAAAATCTTAAAATATGAAACTTTTGGAATCCGATCATGAAACAATTCATAAGAGGTTTTATTTAAAAATGGTCGAATAAGTACTCGATTTAAAACATAACAAGCAGTAGCAGTGGCTTCAGCCCAAAAGTATTTTGGTAAGTTACTATCCATAAGCATAGTTCTAGCACATTCTTGCAAAGTCCTATTCTTTCTCTCTACAACACCATTTTGAGGAGATGCTCTAGGAAATGCAAAATTATGTGTAATACCATACTTATTACAGAAATTTGAAAAAGATTCATTCTCAAATTCTCCTCCATGATCACTACGAATAGTGACTATGTTTAGAGACTTTTGATTTTGAATTCTTTTACAAAAACTTACAAATTCATCAAAAGTGTCATTTTTATTTTTCAGAAAAATCACCCATGAAAAACGTGAATAATCATCAACAATGACAAAAACATATCTACTCTTGTTTAATGAAGAAACACGAGTAGGACCAAATAAATCCAAATGCAATAATTCTAAAGGTCTTTTTGTAGAAACCAAATCTTTTGATTTAAAAGAAGATTTAACTTGTTTTCCTAATTGACAAGAATCACAAAAATAGTCCTTTTTGAAAGCAATTTTTGGAAGACCTTTAACTAAGTTAAATTTTGAAATCTTAGAAATAGTTTTCATATTCAAATGACCAAATCTTTTATGCCATAAAAAATAATCATTATTTGAAGCAATTAGACATAAATTTTCATTTGAAGACATGCATGCTATTGACAATTCATATATGTTATTGTTTCGAAAACCTTTAAACAAAATATCTTTCATAGTAGCATCATAAATAAGACAAACATCTTTTTCAAACACAATTTTATAACCCTTATCACATAATTGACTAATACTTAATAGATTGTGTTTTAAACCACTTACCAAAAGGACATTTTCAATAAGAGGTTTTGAAAGATTACCAACAATGCCGGTTCCAATAACTTTTCCTTTGTTATTGTCTCCAAAGATCACTGTACCTCCTTTTTTGATTTGTACGGAAGACAATAGTTGTATATGTCCGGTCATGTGTTTGGAACACCCACTATCAAGTATCCACTTTTCTTTGTTAGGTACCTATAAGATGAAACAATAAATATGGTACCCATCATGATAGGGTCCGAAAAAGGTTAGCCTTTAGGAACCCAAATCCAATTGGAATTTGGTTTCCATTTGTTAGTATAAACATAATTCTTAGAATTACACACATCATGTATAAAAGATGCAACATAAATATTCTTATCAATATTATTTAGATTCTTAGGAACCCATATATATTTGCATCTACTTCTTTTGAAATATAATTTCTTTTTACAAAAGAATTGTATGGATTATGAACATGTGTAGATTTTACAAAATTAGTCTTTGAAAAACCAATACCAACATGAGTAGGCTTATACATATTATCTTTTGAAAAACCAAGACCAAAATGGTTGTTAGACATTTTTTGAGAAGATAATAACATATTTAAATTCTCTTTTCCTTTATTAAATTTATTTACATTTTTCAAAAGATCTTCATACTTAACTTTGAAACTTATCATATCTTTATCTAAAACATTAATTCTAGAACTTAAAGAAAAAGTTTCCTTTTTAAGTAAAGCATTCTCTTTTAAGAAAACTTCATTGTCTCTTTTTAAAGATACAATAACTTTTTCAAATTCTTCTTTTTGAGAACTAAAAGATGATGTTTGAGAAACAAGAATTGAATTATCATTAATAAGTTTTTCATTTTCCTTTATTAGAACTTTATTTCTAATCTTTTCAGTTTTGAAATTACTATAAAGTTCATTAAAGGCTTCTAATAAAGCATCATAATCTTGTACCTCATCTTCTTGGGCCATGAAGCAAATATTGGCGGTTTCCTTTGCTTCTTCTTCGTCCTCAGAGGAAGATGAGTCGCTATCATCCCATGTTGCTTGAAAGGCCTTCTTATTCTTGTTGAACTTGTTGAACTTGTTGAAAGTCTTGAAGTGTCCTTTTGATTTCATCAATGGACAATCCTTCTTCATATGGCCTGGTTTGTTACACTTAAAACAAGTTGGAATTTCATTAGTATCTTTATTCTTATTATACTTACCTTGTTTTAAGAATCTTTTGAACTTCCTTGAAAGCATGGCCATTTCTTCTTCATCTTCATCCGAATTGTCCGTATCTGAAGATGCATGGAAGGCAAGAACTTTCTTCTTGGATTGATGTTGTTGTTCTTCCTTCTTTCTTTCTTCTATTTGCACTTCATATGCCATTAGATTACCGACTAGGTTTTCTAATGTCATGGTGGAGAGATCGTTTGCCTCTTCAATGGCGGTTGTCTTCTTCTCCCATTCCGGTGTGAGTGCTCGAAGGATCTTACGGACTCGTTCAACTTGAGTGTAGTCCTTTCCAAGGGATGCAAGAGTGTTGGTGATGTCGGTGAACCTTGTAACCATTTCGGATATGGTTTCGTTCTCCTTCATCTTGAACAATTCAAATCTGTGGACAAGAACTGAAATTTTAGATTCCTTAACCTTGTTCGTACCTTCGTGTGTTACCTCGAGTGTATGCCATATTTGATGTGCAGAGGTTGATGTAGACACACGGTTGAACTCTTCTTTGGTTAAGGCACAAAAGAGAGCGTTCATCGCCTTGGCATCCAGATTTGCATTCTTCTTTTGTTCTTCACTCCAAGCGTCATAGTTGGTTGTAGGCTTGGTGTATGCTGCTTCTACGATGTTCCAAAGGTCGTAGTTCAGCGACTGCAAGTAGATCTTCATTCTACACTTCCAGTAATTGTAGTTGGTTCCGTCAAAGAGCGGTGGACGTTGTGTAGAATGCCCTTCTTTGAATTGGGATGATTGGAAATCTGTTGCCATCCTTGTATGGTTGTTTGCCTTGAAACCTGCTCTGATACCAAATGTAGGATCTATATAACAAGCAAAACAACACTAGAGGGGGGTGAATAGTGTTATTTAAACTTTAAATAAATCACTTGCAGAAATTAAATAATCACAAGAGATTAAGCACAGAAAAACAAACGCAAACAGCGGAGAGTTATCCTGGTTCGGTCCTTGTGACCTACATCCAGTCCCCAAGCAAACGCTTGAGATTTTCCTTTACTTTCCTTGTGTACACCCTACAACAAGTGCCTTGTGCAATACTTGACAAACACCCTTTGCCAACGTGCACAACTTCTCTTCCACCAAGAGAACACGCCTTGTACAATCTTCTACACCCAAGAAGACTCCTTGTACAACTTTCTTTGAAATGAATACAATAACTTCCTATAGCCTTGATAAGGATCTGTAGTGGACAAGGTTCTGTATAGGAAGGTTTAACTTCAGAATTCTTCACAAGAGGAAATGGCTTTTGGTGAAGAAAGAAGTTGCAAATTTCAGTTTTCAGGATTCTGGAAATTTTGGCTTTGGAAATCTGATTGAAAGAATTAGTGAATGGCCTTTGAAATAACTTCTCTATATATAGATGTAGACTAGGGTCAGTTAGGGAAGTTATGGCATCAATTCAGACAATTTAAACATTTGAAAACGTTGCCAAATGAATCAGATAAGAGAAACTGTCCAACAGTCAGAAACTGCTTATAGTCGACTAGGATACTGGATTAGTCGACTAGGCTAGGCAAAAGTTCACTTATTAGTCGACTAGGTAAGATTGTTAGTCGACTAGGGAAGTGTCTGTTGGAAACAAAAGTTTCTGGATAACTGAAATTAGTCGACTATAACTAACTTGTAGTCGACTTATCATTGTATTAGTCGACTGAATAAAAAGGGTAGTCGACTAACTTTGTTTCAGAAAAGAAACAGAGAGTTGGATAATTTTTGTGTTAAAGATTAGTCGACTAGGAAATAGGGTTAGTCGACTAGAGTATCTGTTAGTCGACTAGGTAAGAAAGTCAAGTCGACTAATTTGGCTTACAGAGTCCAAACAGAGAGTTGAGAGTTTTTGTTCTAAGTGGACTAGTCGACTAGGGCTATATATCAAGTCGACTACATTGGGGTAGTCGACTATATCAATAGGGTAAGTCGACTTGGGAAGGGATTTTTGTGTGTAAGTAATCAAGGCTATTTACAAATCTTTCTACGTTACACAACAACTTCCACAAACACCCCATAAGCATAATAAACTCCATCTGAGGTAGAGCAAACATCATGTAGTAGTCGTGTTCGTCCATCATCAAAATCTAGTAATTGGAGAGGCGTCAACATCTTGAACTTATCAGGTTCCAACAAGAAGTACTCACCTAGTTTGGTTGATGACTTACCTGGAACCCTTGCATGTTCTACCTTGCTTTGGAGGCGTTCAACGCATAGGCATAAGATCGAGCTCAGTCCCTGTTCGCATTATATCATCAAGCCTTGCAAGAATGAAGTGATATAGATCTTGAGGAGGAGAACGTCTTCATGAAGTATCGTTAGTACTCACAATGGCTTTTGTATACTTATACTTCTGGATTCACTTGCAAGCCACAAAACTAAGTATTTTATTATATGAACTCCTTTTTAGCGTGAATTCTTATGCTTTATTAGGCACAAATACTCAGCTTAATCAGAGAATTTATATATATATTTTCAAACTTATCCAATCATCTTTCGCATAAATACTAAGGCCTGCTTAGGCCAAAGTACCTAGCTAATCAATAATTAGACTTGTTCATTTTTCATAGATATTTTTTTCTTTTTTTTATTTTTATAAGGCATAAGAATCTTTGTTTTTGAACCCTAAGTGTGTAAGTGTATGAAGTGCGCATATTTCATCAAGGTAAAGATCAAGACTAAATTACTTTGATAAATTTTCTTCCTAACCCTAAAAATCAAACAAATAATCTTATTTTGACCAAGTATAAGAAATCCTAATTTGGATTTTCCTATTCCTTAAAATTAACTTAATTTCTTACAAAAAATATGTCAAAATATTGTTTCTATTTTCCAAAAAGTTTTTAAAAGTAAAGAAAATGTTAATTTTTTTTAATAAAAAGAAAAACCTAAGTTATGTTAGACCCTCCCCCACACCTATCTCATGCATTGTCCTCAATGTATGAATTAATGCATAGATGCATGAAAAAGAAGAAAGGGAAGGAAAATGTTACCTTAAGGTGGTGGTTCTGGTGGTGGCCTGATTGGTCCACGAAATGCGGCCCAATCGACTTTTCGTGGGGTTCGGAGGAACCCACCAGAAATTTCTCTAATATAACCGATTAAAATGATGTATCCATGAAGGATTTTTATTAAATATTTGACCCCATCTAATTTCCAAATTTCATAATTAATTTCGGAGTCAAATTTGTCAACCACCTCGTCCCAGAATGGAGTGTGAAAAGATAGAATGATTGACTTGGACTCAGGAAGTACAGGAACTAATACCGACTGAGGATGGTGGCTTAAGTCAAGTAAAGGTTCAGGAGTCGAGATTGGTTCAAGAAGTGGGTCCAAGTCAAGAAGTTGAAACTCGAGTCCACATTTATTCTCCAACAATGGAATGTGACTTAACATTGGTGATTCAAGTTCAAGAATGATAGGTGGGGGAATCAAAACTGACTCTAAAATATTACTCAAGTCTGGTAACAAAACAGGAGTCAATATTGATTCGGGAATTGGAACTGCATCACAGATTTGAGAATCTAGGTCACATTTCTCATTGAGTTCAAATTCATAGAAATGAAAACTTGCCAATTTATCAATGGGGTTTTCAAAATTATAAAATTGGTCAAGTTCAATATGATCATAAAAAATGGGTGATTCAATTTCATGATGAATTGGTACAGGATCCAATGTTGACTCAGGGAAGAGATTAAAATTAGGTGAAGACACTGGAGTCATTATTAAATCAGGAAGTAGAATTATATCACTAAGTTAAGGTTCATGATCATAATCATTCTCAAGTTCAATTTCAGGTAAGGTATAACTTGCCAAACTGTCAATATCATTTTCAAAATTTGGAGTTTGGGCAAGATCAATTGGTTGTTCTGAAATGGAACGTTGATTTCCAAAACAACATGACTCTTCGGGTCTAACATAATGGTTAGCGACATCAGAACTTGTCAAACAGTGGGAATGTAGAGATTTGACCATCATATCTATGTCACTATTACGAGCGTTTTGAGCCTGAGTCATGGCTTCAAGCATCTTTTCATAGTTGATGGGTTCATTGTTTTGATGAAAAGATGAAGTGTTGTCTTGGAATTGGTGGTGAAATTGTGAGTCCATCAGATTTTGTGATTTTTGTTTGGACTCACGCATACTAATTTCCAAAATTGATAGTTTTCTATTTTGGACTGGTGGAACTGAGTATGAATCTTGAAAATATTGTGGACTAGGTGGAGAAGGAGGACAAGTTGGTTGAAAATTTGACTCGGGGTAGGTGAATCCCCACTGACTTTGTGAAGAGTTGAAATCATTCTGGAAATTATAGTTATTAGATTGGGGGCATGGGTTATATTGATTCAGATAAGACTAATCCGGCACACTAGGTTGGTTAAAGTTATGATATGTCGGGTTGGTAATATCCGAAAATGAAGTCGGTGTGTAATATGGATTATTATTGAAGTTGAAAAAATTGTTATTATAAGCCATATCACACAATAGAATACAAACAAAAAGAAAGAAAAAAACAAACAAATAAGCAAACAAATAAAAGAAAAAATTCTAACTAAGTTAAGGTAAACCTATGACCTAGACGACTCCTAACTGATAAGACTGTCCACGGGAGGTTTAATGTAGACTTTGACCACAAGCTAATCAGCCAGGTCAGGGCAAGGTTGGTGGGAGGTTTTCCGTCAAAGACGTTCCTTAACTAAATAACCACCAACCTTCGGGCTTTCGGCCCTTAATCCCTTTCCTAGACACTGATTTGGCAGGAGTCAAATTCCAACACCTTTCCCCCTTAGGATAATCTCCTAATTGAGTCCGAGATATCCCTAGGGCCAACATCTACTCATTTTTAGTTAGGCTTGGGTTAGTGAGTGCTTGGAATCTGATTTTTGGGCCAAGGAAGGGTGAGTAAATTCCCACCTTATCTTGTTAATGGGTGGTGCCCTTAAGATCAGTTTGTGCAAGTGTACAAGATATGTAAATAAGATTCACTCAAAGCTATGTAAATCAACCAAGAGATGAGTCCTATTCTACATGCAATGCGAACGTACCTTGCTCCAGCACTCTTCAACAGTAAAAATAAATGAATTGAAAAGACACGTGCCTAAAAATGCAAACGTCTAATCATTTTGTATCTTTGTCAACAAGTATTTTACTGTTGGTTTATTAGCAGGCTTATGTGATGGCATATAAGAATTAAGATTTGCAGCAGCTATGTTTTTGCAGAGAAAGCAACCCTGCAAAAAACCTGTTAGTAGTCAACTCCTTTTTGCCACGGATCCGCGGCTTTGGCCGCGAAAACGCGGCAAATCAGAGGGCACTTGGTCTCTGCTTTCTAGAGCAGAGGCCCAAGACCACTTATATTTTACTGCAATCTTATTTTCCTGCTTTGCTTGCCCTATAACCTGCAACAGAGAAGAAAATTCGTTTTAGTTCTAAAAAATTTTCAATAAAAATAAGATTTCAATAAAAACCGTTACCCTCCCCGGCAACGGCACCAAAAATTGATTGAAGCTTTACCTGCACAGAAAATACGGAATTTCAGAATTTAAAAATAAAGATGTGCAGGTGTTCAATTCTTACCGCTATAGCAAGTGGCTATGCGGGTCGTAATCCATAAGGAGGGTTTGCGATGGAAGCGTTCAAAGTTTTGTATTGAAATCTTTATGAAGAAAAACGAAAGTTCTTCTTTGTTTTAAAGAAATGAAAATGAAAACAAGTTATGTTAAGGTTAGAGAGAAAATGGTAGAATGAGAAAGTGGAAAAGAATGGAGAATGACTATTTACAAAGAAATGGAAAGAAAGCGACTATGTACAAATGAGTTGGGAAAGAAGTAATTGGAAGATATGGTGTTGGTGATTTAATTTACAGAAATAAAAGAAAAGAAAGAAGATGAAAGAAGTACTCACCTAATTTGGTTGATGACTTACCTGGAACCCTTGCATGTTCTACCTTGCTTTGGAGGCGTTCAACGCATAGGCATAAGATCGAGCTCAGTCCCTGTTCGCATTATATCATCAAGCCTTGCAAGAATGAAGTGATACAGATCTTGAGGAGGAGAACGTCTTCATGAAGTATCGTTGGTACTCACAATGGCTTTTGTATACTTATACTTCTGGATTCACTTGCAAGCTCATCAAAAACAAAAGAGGTAAAGTAGAAAGAGGAAGAAGAAAACAAAAGAAAATACGAACATAAACAAATGTTTACCTTTATTGCTTGCAGAAACAATGGAAGAAAGGAGGAGGGTACATCAGTGTCACTCTCAACATAAGCCTCTCTCTCTTACTTACATGAATCTTCATCTAACCTAAGCTTACATACAAATTACATAAAAAGAAAAGAAAAACCTAAACTACAAAGAATAAAAACTAGGCTAAATCCTATCTCTGCATGGTCGTCCATTTTGCTCAGCTAAAACCTGTATTTATAGGCAAGACCCATAAGAGGAGAATCCCGGGAAGATTGGGGGAGCAAACGCTCCCCCAATAGAAATCAAACAGCCACGGAAACGCGGCTTTGGCCGCGTTTCCGCGGCCAGGGTGTGGCCAGGTGTCCACACCCTGTTGGTGGGTCTCCCTAGTTTTTCCTTCTGCTTTTATCTTCAGTTGGTTTGCTCGTTTGAGTCCAGGATTGGGACGAAATGGCCTTTGATTCTTGGCTTTAACCGATCGATTCTGAGAGGATTCTTCTCAACCGGTTTTCAACCTCTTGATTTTGCCCTGATTTACTGAGTGCGAATTAATTCTGATTTAATTCAGAATTTGGTGGGCTTTTGGGCTCATTTCTCTTCATCTCCTTAAGGAATGGGCCTGCAAATAAATTAAACAATTAATTAGGACAATGCAGATTTTATTCTATAATAAGTATGGAAATATGATACTAAATATGCAACATTAGCGACCAATCATTAAACTTTAAACAATTTTTACAATATTTTGTATATGTTTGAGGGTAAAGTAGAATAGTATAAGGGAGAAAATACATGTTCTAAAGAAAAATTATAAAATATGTATTAATACCAAACATGTAACAAAGCCAATACTACCCAAAACTTGTATATTTTGAAAATGTGTATTTTTGTGTGTGCATCTTCTTGAGCACTTCTATCATATTTCCCTCTTTAACATAATAAAATCTTACAATGGTCTAAGAGACTACAAGATTTTCAATCGGGCTTCTCTATTTGTATCGTTTGAGTGTACTGAGTCTTGATCCCGTATATGAGTCTTCTTTAGTCTTCAACTCCTCCTTTTGAGGAAGAAACTCCTTAAAACCTCAGAACCCTGAAATAAACTTAGCCACTTGAATTTAATTAGTGCAAATAACTACATATGTTTTGTTATCATCAAAACCATAAAACCGGGTGATTGTAACCTTGAGCCAACATCTTCAACACTTTTTAAAAACTACCTTTTCAAAAGCTTTCTTTAAGTTTTCAGTTTTTCTTTAAAATCACTTCCTTACTCTCCATTCTCTTCTCAACATAAAAACACTGACACCATTATTTGCTTTTTAAACAAAAACATCAAAAAGCTTTCATCACATTTCTCCTCATGGAAATGACCCGTTAGCCCAAAGTTAGACGGTAATTCTCACTGCTTTCACTTGCAATCAATTTTTGGCGTCGTTGCCGGGGAGGGAATGGTATAATTATTTTCTAACAAGTTTGGTGTCTTATTTCAAGGCCGTCAAGAAATCAGATTTAGCACTTAAGCCTTGTAGGAGAAACTTGCTATTCTATGCCCCTTCTCTAGAAAGTAAGAAACAGAATTTCAAGAAATTACAACGCAAAAACTTGAAATTTTTGGATTACTAAAAACTCTTTTTGTAGGACATATTGCTTTGCAAAAAATAGTTGTTGTATGTAATTTCTACTATATCTAATATTCGCACTCCCTATTTAAATCCAACAGCTATCTGATTGATTGCTAATTGCTTAAAAAATATTTAGACTTGCATTCTTGGCATTTGTCTAATTACGCCTTTTACGATTACTGTTGAAGATAGCTGGAGACAAGGTACGTATGCATAGCATATAGTTTAGAAAATATTCTTGGGTGATTATTTTGTTGTTGAATGTTACTTTTCTATATCTTGCACACTTTGCACAATCAATCTTAAGGGCAAAACCCAAAATAAGATAAGGTGGGAAAGTCATTACCCTTCCTTAAACCACAAACCATCTCCAAGCACGCACAGCCTAAGCCTAATTTAAAATCTGATAGATATTGGCCTTAGGGACATCTCGAACTTATTAGGAGATTATCCTAAGGGAAAAGATGTTAGAATTTGACTCCTGCCAAATCAGTGTCTGAGGACAGGGATTGAGGGGCGAAACCCCGAAGGTTCGTGGTTTGGCTTAATTAGGCCCGTCGCTTTTGCGCAGATATCTTTCACCAATCTTGCCCCCTGGCTGATTAACGTGTGGTCAAAGTCTGCATTATACCTCCTGTAGACAATCAGCCAGTTAGGAGTTGTCAAGGTCAAGATTACCTTAGACTAGGCTTAGTTATCTTTTCTTGTTAACTATTGGTGAACTTGTTTGTGGTAGTGTTTGTGTATGCAAGTGTAGTCAAGGACCCAAACTCATCTAGGTAAACTAGAAACACATCACCACCCAAGTTTGAACCAAGACTTGATCCGGTTATGGCTCAACCGATATCTTTGTAGGATAGGTTCTATCCCATTAGAACTACACTTTCATCTTGCATCCAACTTCCATTAGTGGGTGAACACAATTTTGAGCTCAAGTCTCAGTTCATCAACACACTTTCCAAGTTTTATGGCTTAGAGTCTAAAGATGCTTATTTCTTCATAAGAGAGTTTGAGGAAGTATGCTTAATGATGAAAATCTCACACCTTGTAGATGATTCTATTAGGTTAAGATTTGTCCCATTTGATCTTAAGGACTTAGCCAAGAAATGGCTTTACAGCTTAGCGGCCGGCTCTATCACATCCTGAGATGGTTTCATCAAGGTCTTCTTGAAGAAATTCTATCCAATTCATAAGGCCACTCTCATTAGGAAGAACATCATGCAGTTCAAGTAAGAACTTAGTGAACCATTTTGGAGGTACTTTGAACGCTTCAAAGACCTCCTTGTCCAATGTCCTCATCATGGACTAGAGAAATGGTGACAATACCAAATTCTTTATGATGGTTTAGACTACTCAACTAAGACCCTCTTAGAAATCATGTGCCAAGGGGGATTCTTGCAAAAGGATGAGAATGATGGATGAGATTTATATGAGAATCTAGCTGAAAAGACCATCCAATGGGAACCAACTAATGAAAACTCTAGTAATTCAAACTCCATCTCTTCAAATGGAGGTCTCCATTCAATTGAATCATTCGTAGCTACTGAGGCTAGAATAGCAAACCTAGCGAGAAGACTAAAAGCTATAGAAACTAAGAAATCAAGTCTAGTCAATCAAGTCAGCCCAAACCAATTTTTAACTCCGGGTTGTACTTACTGTTAAGCTATGAATCATGTGTTTGAGGAGTGTCCTATGTTTCAAACTCAACAACAATTTCTGAAATTGACAAATGTGGCCTTTTCAAGGCCCAACAATAATCCTTATGCACCAACGTACAATCTTAACTGGAGAAATCACCCGAATTTCTCAAGGAGCCAAACAACAATGACCACTCATGGTCAAACTATGCAAGCCACTTTCATCATTCTAATAATTCTTCCAATCATCAACCTAACTTTTCTAATTACCATCACAATTCTCCCAACCATCCGTCCAATTTTTCAAATTATCAACAAAACTTTCCCAACCAAGCTCCACAATCTTCCTTCTAGAATCCTCAACTTGAAAGGAGAATGACAGATTTTGAGAGAAATATAGAAAGGTACATGAAAAATCAGGATTCCCCCATGCAAATAATACAAAGGCTAGAGGTTCAAATGAGCTAATTAGTCAATCCAAAAATGAGAGGCAAAAGGGTATCTTACCCAGTCAGTCAGTAATGAATCCTAGGAATTTTCAACAAGCTCATTTGGCTGAGGATCAATCATTGAATAAATATAATGTTGTTCATACATTGAGGTTGGGAAAGAAAGTTGATAATCAAGTGTCAACACTATCTAAACCTATTCAGCACAACCACAATCAAATATCCACCTCATCTAGTCTAATCCTTCAAAATCTAATGAATCTGAAACAGATAAGTCCACCAGTCAGGTGCACAAGCCTATAATATCATTTCCTAATAGGCTGAAAAACAATAAGCAAAATCCACACATGGACAAGATAATTGAGATATTCAACCAAGTGAAGATAAATTTCCCACTTCTTGATGCCATCTAACATGTCCCATCCTATGCAAAATTTCTTAAGGATATGTGCACCAAGAAGAGAAAGACTAATGTACCCAAGAAAATTTTCTCACTAACATTAGTGAGCTACTGTCGAGTCCAATCCCTATCACATACAAGGATCCGGGTTGTCCCACCATTGTCTGCACTAAAGGACAAGCCGAGATTAGTCGTGCACTTCTTGACTTGGGGGAAAGTATCAACTTGCTCCCCTTCTCAGTTTATCAACAACTCGGGTTGGGCAATCTTAGTCCAACCCGAGTCACAATCTAACTGGCTGACCGTTCAATGAAAGTTCTCAGGGAAAATTAATGATGTCCTTATCCGGGTCAGGGAGTTTATCTACCCCATTGATTTCATAGTTTTGAGACACAACTTATATCCAATCCTAGAGCTCAAACTCCTGTTATCCTAGGGTGCCCATTCCCTGCTACTGCCAATGTTATTATCAATTGTAGGAATGGGTCCATGAGGTTAACCTCTGGGGACATAACTAAAGAAGTCAATATCTTTAACTTAGGAAAGCAACCCCGTGATGTTGAGGATCAAACATTTGAAGTCAACCTCATTGAGAACTTAACAAGTGAACATGAAGATGAATTGGATTAGAAACTGAGTGTGACTTCGAGTTAGAGTCTGATGACTTTAATCTTGATCAGGTTGTCGAGTCTGCTGTGAATTGAGCATCGAGCCCTATTTCATCAAATATGAAGCCAATAAATTTGACTCATCCTTCTAGTGAGCCTCCCCCTTCCTTAGAATTAAAAGCCTTACCTGCGCATCTTAAGTACGTCTATCTAGGCGAACAAGAGACCTTTCCTGTCATTATTGCCTCCCATTTAAATGACGGGCAAGAAAAGAATCTTAAAGCTATTCTGAGAAAATATAGGGAAGCCATTGGTTGGACTATGACCAACATAAAGGGATTGAGTCCAACCATAGTTCAACATCGCATTCATCTCAATGAAGACGCGACACCAAAATAAGACCCGCAGCATAGGTTAAACCCTATAATGCAAGAGGTTGTTCATGCTGAAATTTTGAAACTCTTAGACAATGGGATAAGATTTCCCATTTATGATAGCCAATGTGTTAGTCCTATCCACGCAGTTCTAAAGAAATCCGGTTTCACCGTAGTGGAAAACGAGAACAAAGAGTTGGTCCAAACTCGACTTCCCACGAAAATTTGAGTTTGCATTGACTATATGAAGCTTATTGCAGCAACTCGTAAGGACCATTTCTCGCTTCCCTTCATTGATCAAATGCTTGAATGATTGGTTGGCCACGAGTATTACTGTTTCTTGGATGGTTACTCGGGGTATAATCAGATTCCTATTGCTCCTGAGGACCAATAAAAGACTACGTTCACATGTCCATTTGGTACATTTGCTTATCATCGAATGCCTTTCGGCTTGTGCAATGCCCCAGCAACGTTTCAACGTTGCATGTTGAGTCTTTTCTCTGATATGGTAGAATGATTCTTAGAAATCTTTAATGATGATTTCTCTATCTACGGAGATTCATTCACTCAATGTCTTCACCATTTAAATCTCGTCCTCCAACGTTGTACTGAGAAAAATCTGACACTGAATTAGGAGAAATACCACTTCATGGTAAGACATGAAATTATCTTGGATCATGAAATCTCTAAGAAAGAAATTAAAGTAGATAGAGTCAAGATTGAGGTTATTACTAAGCTCCCCATGCCCAAATGCGTGAAGGATATTCGATCCTTCTTAGGACTCGCCAATTTCTACCGAGGATTTACCAAGGATTTTAGCAAGATTGCTAGACCCTTGACTAATCTGTTAGCTAAGGACGTGTCCTTCACTTTCAATGATGAATACATAAATTCTTGAGAGAAGCTTAAAAAGAGCTTATTTCTGCACCAATCATATCTACACCGGATTGGTCTAAGCCGTTCGAAATCATGTGCGACGCTTCTGATTTTGTAATAGGTGTCATCCTAGGACAGCGCATTAATAACAAGCAGCACGTGATTTACTACTCTAGAATGGCCTCTCAACGATGCTCAAATAAACTACACTACTACTGAGAAGGAATTCTTGGCGGTAGTGTTTGCCTTAGAGAAATTTCATCCCTACCTACTAGGGTCCAAAACCATAATTTTCACCGATCATTCTGCACTTAGGTACCTCATGATGAAGAAGGATGCCAAGGCCCGACTCATTCGTTGGATCCTCCTTCTTCAAGTATTTGATCTCGAGATTCGAGATAAGAAAGGCGTAGAAAATGTTGTTGACCATCTCTCACGTATCCAAACTCTCCATGCAACGAATTGCCCATTAATGATGACTTTCCTGATGAAAATTTCTTAACCATTTTAGGCAACCTTAGTTTGCTGATATAGTGAATTACTTAGTCACAAACCAAACTCCATCTCATTGGTCTAAAAACGATATATACATGTTCTTATCTCAAGTCAGGTATTTCTTTTAGGAGGAACCGTATCCTTTTAAGTACTGATCTGACCAAATTATTAGGAGATGCATTCCCGATGAAGAGATTAAGAGTGTTTTATCCTTCTGTCACAACTTGCATGCGGCTGACACTTTGGTCCCCACAAGACTGCTGTAAAGGTACTGCAAAGTGGGCTCTACTGGCCTACTTTGTTTAAAGAAAGAGAAACGAGCCAAAAGCCCATCAAAATTCTGATTTGATTTAGAATGAATTTAAAATTAGAAAATCAGGATAGATCATTGCAAATTAAAGAAGTTGAAAATAGATTAAAACAAATCTTCCTAAATCAATTGGTTAAAGCCAAAGATTAAAAGCAGTTTATCAAATCCAAGAGCTGAAACAGGAAAACCAGTAAGAGATAAAGGCATATCGCAAAACCAGGAGTTGTACCCCCAGGTGTGGCCACCTGGCCACACCCATGCCATGAAAACGCGCCCGAAGCCACGTTTTCACGGCTTTGTTAGTTCTGTTAGGGGAGCGTTTGCTCCCCCTATCTTCGTACGCTCTTCCCCATTTGATTTTTCCCTATAAATACTATATTTTACAGAGAAGAAGGGACCAAAAATTAGTTTATGTTTTTCTCTTTGTTTTTAGGATTTAGGTTCTTTGTTAGATAGTATTGAGAAGTTGTATCTCTATTTTTAATTCATAATTTAGTCCAGATACAAGAGAGAGAGAGAGAGAGAGAGGAAAAGAGTGATTGTAATCTGAAGTTGAAGTGACATCAATAAATGTTCAAAGCTTCTCTTCTTCTCCAATTTACGGGTATGTGTTATTTCATTTACATGTCTTCTGCTACTTTAATCATGAGTAGCTAAATTCATTTTTCTGGCTCACATCATCTCTCTCCGATCATTCTCTTGTTTTGAATGATTTTGATGTAAAGAATCCAACAGAATCATATGTATGCCTTAAACTGAGCCTTTCTTCTTTGAAAGTGTTCTTGAAGGCACATGAGATGGGTTTGAATTTCTAAACTTCTATTTTTTAAAACATCACTTGAACTTGTTTTTATTTCATACTTGAAAGACAACTTGATGATTTAATATTCAGTTCAAGGTGAATTCTTAAGAAAAAGAGTTAACTTTTTCAAACAATCTTATTTGTTTTACTTAAGACTTTCGAAACTCAAGCTTAAGTTTTTGCCTATGATCAAGTTGAGGCACTGAGAATTTTAAGAGAAGAATATATCGTTGAGTAGTAAGATAGTGAGCCCAGATCTTTTTCATATTAAAACAAACAACCAAACAATCTTTAACACTTTTTAAAAAACACCTTTTTCCAAAGCTTTCTCTAAGTTTTCAAGTTTTCTTTAAACTCACTTCCTTACTCTCCATTCTCTTTTCAACATAAAAAACACCGACACCATTCTTTGCTTTTTAAACAAAAACATCGAAAAGCTTTCATCGCATCCCTCCTCGTGGACATGACCCGTTAGCCCAAAGCTAGACGGTAATTCTCACTGCTTTCACTTACATTCATTGGACTTCACGTAGAGGTGAAGCATTGTGATCTCAATGAACAATTGATCTTCTGGTGAGAAGATGGTTAAGCTTACATAAGGAGGGGTATGCATCCAGTTTGTTGAAGACGATGATGGTGTTTGGTGTGCTCGACTCAGATTTGATTGGACCGTCTTGAAGACATGTGAACTGAAGAGAGCTAGTCAGTTGGAGAGTCAGTATTGGCTCATGATGGGTTCTTCTTGAGGTCATTTGGAATAAAGTTTCATTAAGTTGCTGAGTTGGAGACACGTTCATTGGTAGGCTCGTATGGTATTTCTCGTCGGTGAAGTGATGGAAAGGCATGTATGGTGCATTTTGTTTGGAAAGCTGAGCTGAAGTTGGAAGCTAATAATTGATATTAAAGTTTGGTAAGAGTTGTAGGTGGCGACGACAAACTCAATTTGGATCTGTAAGATCAGTGGAAATCAATTGTACGTGTGCTGGCGATTTGTTTTGAAGGAACCGGTTTTGTCTGTTGACCAAGTCGAGATCGTGTGTCAATTTTACCGAGATTGTGTTTCGATTTCGCTGAGATCGTGTGTCGACTTCGTTCAGAGCGTTCAAGTCAAGATCGTGTGTCGATTTCGCCAGGTGTTCGTTGGAGTTCTGCTCAGATTTGAAAAATCTTTACTCAGGTGGAGAATTATAGGGAGAGAGGAGATAAAAGATATCGGAAGAGTTTTTAAACTCATCAGGAAGATAGCGAAGAGATCGAAAGCCAAAAGGAGCGAGAACAGAGCTCGCTGCAGGCCAGGACAGAGACCGGTCGACCACTCAGTCGACCGATGTGCACTACGTGCACAGACATGGCCCGTTCGACCATGGCAAGTAAGCGGTCGACTGACGCGATCGATCGACTGAAAGACAACTGCTCTCGGTTGGTCCCAGTCGACCGGCCGGGACCGAGGATAAGGGTCGGTCGATCGGCCGGTCAACCGATAGACGCGTTCTGTCACTCCTTTCAGAATTCGGACTCTTTTTCTGTTTTGGGGTCAAATCCAATCGGGGTTTCCTAAATCCCTGGACTCTCTAACTATAAATATGGGTTGAAGCCCTCATGAATTGTAACCCTGGAAGGATCCCTCTTGTATTTGCTTGTATTGATTGTTGAATCAATAAAATCTCTCTCCCTTGCTTTGAGGACGTAGGCAAATTGCCGAACCTCATTAAATACGTTGTTGGCTTGTTTTCTCTATTGTTTCTCTATTCTTGTCGTGTGGGTATTTTCTCGGCTGCATCTATCTCTGATTGGTGGATTCCTCATTGGTTGTTGCCCCATGCACGCAACAAGCTATATGCCTTGGTTTGTCAATATTGACACCATAAACTTTATGGTATATAATTGCTATATTATTTTACCCTATGCTAACATTTATTTCTTTTATTTTTTTTATTTTTCATTGTTTGTTTTCTTTTTCTTTAGTTTCTGCATTTCCTTTTTCCTTGATACTTTTTTTTTATGTTTTCTTTCCTTCTGATAATGATTCTATTGTACTTTTTTTATTTTCTTTACTTTGAAATTTATTTACTTTTTATTTAGACATTTTTATTCTTATACGTTTCTCATAAATATTTTCTTTTAATTTCTATTATTATTATTATGTTCAACTCATGTTTTCTTTTTTTCCTCTTTAGCTAGTCTTTTAAATTTCTCTCCTTTGTTTTTGCTGATTTTTTCCCCCTTTTCTCTTCATATGTTGTCTTTTCTTCTTATTACTTTTTGCTTGCAATTCTTTCTTTAATTTTCTTTCCAAATTTCTCTTTCTTTTTTTTAAGATTTATTTTTTTAATTCAGATTTTTACCTTACTATCTTTAATGGTTCTTTTTTCTCTTTTTATCTAAATAATATTACTTTATTTTTTCTTTTGTTTATTTATTCTCATAGATTTTTATTTTTATTTAAAAAATTGACCAAATTTCCCCTTTTTTAACAATTCTTTTGTTTTCTTTTTTATAATTTTTCTTTCTCTGGATTATACTCTTATTTTTTATTGTTTCTTTTCTTTATTTCTCAAATTTTTATTTTTTCTTGCTTCTTTGTCTTACGTTAATTGTTTCTAAATTTTACTTTTATTTTTCTTCAAATTTTGCTTTATACTTTTTTTGGAGAATTATACAGTGACAAATAAAGAAAACAAAACAAAAAGTATCTAAAATAAGAAAACAAAATTCTGGAAAGTGCGAAAAGAAAGCATAAGAAAACTGTAAAGTAAAAATAAAATTTCATGAAAAAAAATACAAGTAAGAGAAAGAAAGAAAGAGTTAGAAAAAAATGATAAAAAAATAAAAAATATAAGAGAAAGTATATCAGAGTGCATGTGCCATAAATGAATTGATATTCTAATAAACACATTTTCTTTATTATAATTCCAATTGATCACACATTGTAATTTAATGAGTTCTTATTTAACTAAATATATATTCTTATTTGATATGGATCTATTTTCATTATAAAAAATGCTAATAATGGAACTCTAAAATTTAAATTGATATTTTAGTTGAAAATCCAAATTACTTAAAGTAAGATTATGTATACAGACAACACGGGCATGACACATGTACTTTTCTAGTATATTTATATTCTAACACGCCTCCATAAGTCAGGCGCCCTTTTTATGGGTCACAACTTAAGCTTCTTTTGCCCAGAGGTACTCTTGTTTTTAAATCCACTTTTTTAAATGTGCGCATATGGGAATTGAATCTGAGTTGCTCCGGTATCATTAAATTCCCTATTATTGGAAATGTAATTCAAATTCTCATAGAAATCTGAAGTCAAAGTTTAAGTTGAATTAGAATTTTCAGAGTTTTCAAAATTTAGTTCAAGAGTCATAGTTGTATTAGGATTAGTTTAAGAGTTTCATTATTTCTTAATATAATAAGTAGCAGATTAGGAATATTAGTTTGATTTTGAGTTGGATTTGTATTGCATTTTGGCCTATAAAAGAAGAGGCATAGTCAAGATTTTGTAACGAAGAAAAATAAAAAAAAAGAGATAAATAAAAGAGAGGGAATTTGTAGTTAAGAAAAAATTTGAATAAAAATTTTGTTTTTGGGGTGTCCTTCTTCCCAAAATAAAATTCTTATGTTCTTCTTCTCTAAAATTCTACAATCGTATCAGAGTATGCTCTTCTTTTCCAAAAATCAACAGTGGCATCAGAGCTCGATTCATGTCTGCTGTGTGCAAAAGAAGAAAGTGCTAAAAGATAGTAAAGAAGATGGCTAACAAGTTGATGTAATTTGTTTCTCATCTTAGAAAAAATAACTATCTGAGTTGGAGTATCAAGATGAAGGAATTATTAATCTCACATAATGGTTGGGAGATTGTCGAAAAAAGTTATGAAGAGGAGCAAAAAGAAAATAAAGACATTACGATAAGGAATAATATAACAATTTTTTTAATATAATGTAGAGTTGATAAAAATAGTTTTGATATCATTGCAGGTGAAACAACAAATGTACTTGGGATATCTTGCGGAAGACATGTGAACAGATGAAGATAGAGACAACTCGGGAAACTAAAGAATTCGAGAAAATGATGGAAAGAATTCAAGAAACTTAAAGACTTAAAAGAGGAAATGAAAGAAGTTCAAGAATTAAATAATTCAAAGAGGAGATACTCATGGAATCTGAAAAAATTTATGAGAATAAAATTAGGGAAAGAGAAGAAAGAGACGATGAGAATGAAAGAAATAAAAGGACGAAGAAAAAAAGAGAAGAAGCGGAAGAACAAAAAGCGGAAGAAAAAAATGAGAGGAAGAAGAGAGAGAAGGTGAAGAACAAGAAAAGGGAGAAAAAGAAAGACAAGAAGAAGAGAAAACACGGACAAGTTCTAGTGATAACAACAAAGTAGGGCGAAGTTATGCCTATTTTGATAATGAAGAAAGGCAAGCACTCGCATTAGAAGAAGTGAAAGAATTGCAAAGTGAAGAAAACCTTAAAAGAAGTCTTGGAGATCATCAAAAACAAGACATCGAGATGTTATAAAAGTGGAGACAAGATCATCAAAGTAAGGAGGCGATATCATCAAGGCAAAAGATAAGAATATAAAAGAGTAGAACCATGGCCACTACTGGAAAAAAAAATCAAGACAGAATTCAATAACAACATCAAAAACTTAAAGAAAGAGGAAAAAGTATTTTAGATTATTACGAACGGAGATACAACAGTAGAAAGTTTAAAGAAAATTGTGAATGGAGATTCAAGAGGAGTTCAACCGGGGCTGTTTGGTTAGGAGTGGAAGTAAGGAAGTGAGAAAGTAGTAATAGTTCCCTTTGAAACTTGAGAATTGATTAGTAAATTTTTCGGTGTTTGGATGTTCTTGGGAAGTGTGATTTGAAAAATATTATGTCTTTTTTGATATTTGAATGGTAATGTGGAAGTGAAAGTAGAAAAGTTGACTGCAAAGTTGACCGCAAAATAATATTAAAATAAAAATTAATTAAGAAAAATAAAATTGAACTATAATTATAATGCAAGTAAGATTTATATGATCATAAAATTAACTGTATTGAGTTATAACTTATTACAAATGATATTTACATGACCATAAAATTAACTGTAGCACCCTGAAAGCGAGAAAATAGTTGTGTAAAAGGGAAAAGAGAAAGAAAAAGTGGTTTTCTCATTTTCTTTTTCCAGTGTTTGGATAGATAGGAAAGTGAGAAATAACACTTCCCCATTTCCTTACCTTTGCCCACTTCCTTGAATCCAAACAGCCCCTACACGTGATAGAAAATCAAAAGTGACAAATATTCATGAATGATTTGAACTAAGAGAGGCTATTGGAAATTGTAATTCAAATCCTCATGAAAATATGAAAGTCAAAAATTTGAGTTGAATTAGAATTTTTGAAGTTTCTAAAAATTAGTCTAAGAGTCCTAGTTGTATTATGATTAGTTTAAAAGTTTCTTATTTTCTTAATAAAGTAAATAATAAATTAGGAATATGAGTTTGATTTTGAGTTAGATTTTATTATATTTTGGCAAATAAAAATAGAGACATGGTTAATATTTTGTAACAAAGAAAAAATAAAGAGAAAGAGAAAGAAATAAAAAGGGAAATTGTGCTATAGCCACCTACTTGGATTCATAATTAGAAAAAAAAAACTCAGTTATAATTTAATTGACTACAGCCTCATCCACGTCTGCATAAACTGATTCCTCCCAACTACCACTTGTTTATATATTTTCATTTTCTCTTTTACCCTTCCCCATCGCCGCTGTCGTTGCTCTCCCTCAAACTTGACCCGATACAGAGTAATTCGCTGGTTGATCTGCGCGGTTAAGTCGCTGTGAGGGTTGGAAGGTGGCGGGATCCCCCCACCCAGGGTAGAGGACGAGGTCCTGGAATTCTTTTTTTTGGGATCGACCTTCCCGTTTGTTTGTGCTTGCTATGAGTGTTGCTTGTGATTAGATCTGAAAGGTATTAAGGATCATTCAATGTCAGTGGATGGTGTCTTGATGATGATGATGATGCTGATACGAGAATTGCGACTCATGATCGCAGTCATCTGTGAGGACTGACTCAGAAATAAGGCATTTTGTGAGGAATATGATCATGAGCGCAGTCCCAATAAAGAGGACTGTGGACATGATTGTAATTCTCACAAATACTCAAAATAGGGCAATTCGTGAGGAATGTTGTTGCGATTCTTGCGATAAAACTTCATAGCCTAGCGCCTTCTATCTGGGCAACAATGAGAAACTCAAGCAACAAAGATGAATGCGCCGGAGAAATACCCACATGCTCAAGAACAGAGAAATAAGAGAGAAAGCAAGCTGACACAATATTTAACGAGGTTCGGCAATTTGCTTACATCCTCGAGGCAAGGGAGAGATAGATTTTATTGATTCAAAATCAATTATAAGCGAATGCTTGAGAGATGCAAGAGGGATACAATTTACGACGGCTCTAAACAATATTTATAGCCAAAGAGTCCCAGGGATTTAGGAAACCCCAATTAGATTCGACTCTAATTCAGAAACGAAGTCCAAATCCTAAAAGGAGAAATAGATCCACGCCCAGATACGCCTATCGGTCGACCGGTCGGTCAACCGACCCTTATCCTCGGTTGATCGGGACCAACCGAGAGTTTTGCCTTTCAGTCGGTCGACCGCGTCGGTCGACCGCGTCGGTCGACCGCTTAAATGCCACAATTGACCGGGTGGTCAATTGGGCCATGCATGTGCACGTCGTACACACCGGTCGACTGAGCTCTATCCTGGCCTGCTGCAAGCGCCGTTCTCACTTCTTATGGCTTCCAATCTCTGCATTATTTTCCTGTTGAGCTTAAAATACTCTTTCGATGTCTTTTTATCTCCTCTCTGAAAGTGCGCCTAGAGGGAGGGTGAATAAGTGTACTAGCTAATCTAGGACAAAAGATATGAAATTTAGAAATTATTGTTAACACACTATGTGTAACCAAGAGTGAGCCTAAATTCCCTGTGAAGAGCTCTGGAACTACTCCTCTAGATTTCTCTCGACTAAGATTTAGGTGCTTTAAGGGCTCTCTTGGTTGAACACAAGTGTAGGGGCACACAAACTATATCTATCATATGAATATGAATATGTAAAGCAATGCAAGATATAAAGGGACATAGAGTTAATAGATAGTGGATCAAACGCAAACACAAAGATATGTTTCGAGGTTCAAGCCACCGCTCTACGTCCCCGCTTTCACACAGAAGAATTTCCACTACGTCCACACAGGACCTTCCACAAAGGGATCTCTACTGAGAAATTACAACACAACACCGGGAGTACATAACTCCTCTCTCAAAAACAAAATCTCTACACAAGAGGTGGGCACTAATCCTAGCACAAAGCAAAGGAAAATACACTTGGGGATCACAAAGATCACAAACTCTCTCGTAGTGATATCAAAGGATCAAAAACATTTTTCTCACAAAACAAAGATCTTAAAGATAGACTTGAGATGATGGCTCAAATATGTGAGAAAATAAAGTATTTTGGAAAAGAAACAACAAAGAAAACACTTGGGAAAAACTTCTAAATAGATATGAAAATGAAGATCAAAACTAAATTCCCAAAGACTTGTTTTCTTTTGATTTTCAAAAAATTTAAAACAAATAAAGATAAGAGTTTTGGCATAAAAACCTTTTTTAAAAACTTTATTAAAAACACTTGAGAAGGTGGGAAAATTTGCTCTTGAAAATCTTAGGAGAAACAGGCCAAGGGAACCCATATTTTTAGGATTCCCACAATATAGCCGTTAAGGTCTAGATTCGGCCAAGAATAGCCTGTCGGTCGACCGCCCGGTCGACCGAACAACGGTCAGATTTCTAACCATTGGGGCTATCGGTCGACTGGCCGGCTGACCGCCCTAAGGCAAATTGCCTGTCGGTCGACCGTCTGGTCGACCGAAGCTAGAACAAAAGAGTAAACTCTCAAGTCGGTCGACCAGGGCCGAATCCAGAAGCAATCTATCTGGATTGGTCGATCGGCCCACAGGACAAGGCAGCCCGGTCGACCGAGATCTGGTCCAGTCGATCGTTCGGTCGACCGCCGCAGGCTCAGGTTAGGGTTTTAGGGTTTGAAAACTTGATCTTTTAAATACCCATAAAATCCCATAAAATCACATAAAATCCACAAAAATAAGTTTATATAAGCACTTGAAATACAAATATGTTTGATCAAACATCAACCCATATTGCAAACAGTTTGAATTATTTCTGAAACATAAAATTAAGCTTGAAACAAAAAATTGTATTTTCAGAAACTCATTTTATTTTTATCTTCAAGAATTTTTGAGAAGATTTCAAAATGAAAAACTATTTCTCAAAACCTTGTTCAAATACAAAAACAAGATATAGAAACACTTTTGAAGCATAGTGTGTATTGATAGATTCCAAGACACATGATAAATGATATATCTATATTTTTGACATTAAATCCAAAGCTAAGTTTGTTTTAAACGAAACTTAAAACCATGAACTAGATATATATAAAAAAAGTTTTTGGACAATATGAAACATAGATGTATATGGATGAAATCTAATATACATTAAACCATATAAAACTTATTTTGATTTTATCTATTCATGAAAATCATATATGTATACTTGAAAATCCAAAATGGTTAAACCGAAACTAAAAATTATTTAACTTTTGTGTGTGTGAACTTGAGCATACCAAGACTATTCTATCTTTACACAAGATCTAAAAATAAAACTAAACTAAACAAACTGATGTTTTCTTATAAAACTCCTTCTCCAAGCCGACTCGATCCAAACACGATCCAAAGAGCTTGACTTTAACTGAGTGCTAGATGCGATCTTGACGCGTGAGCTCTTGAATCAATACTTGTTTGCTTCAATACTTTTACTGTGAATCTCTTGTTGAAGTCAAATCTCTACTAAGATTTTGATCAATATCTAAAACTTATTAAACACAAGATCAATAGTGAACTAACCTTCATAAGTTAGTCATCATCAAAACTAAGGTGAAAGGCCTTTGGGCTAACAATCTCCCCCTTTTTGATAATGATAAAACTTATAAGGTTATATATGCATAGTTTAAGATTAATTTTCATAGAAGCTCCCCCTTAACTTATGCATAATCAATAAACACAAAAAGATATGCAATGTAGCTTAAGATACCAAATAAAAACAAGATATATAGATATGCATAAACACTTAATAAAACATGCATATATAATCCTAAGTCATTCTCCCCATTTTGTCACTCATCAACAAAGGGGTGAAAACAAATAAACAATACCAATAAACCATTTTTTTAAAACAAAATCTTGATATCAATGAACACAATCAATTAAAAGAACTAATTGAAAGAAACAATCTTTTTATCAATTTGATAATTAAACATCCTTTTTACCAATTAAAAAGAAACAATCTTTTTATGAATTGATATCAATAGAAGGACATGATATCAATTGAAAGTAAAAAATTAATAATTTTTTAGGTAAACACTAAAACCATTTTACAATAAGGATATCAAATTGAGAATAATACTAATTTAAGATTATTGATACCAATGATGAAAATATTAACATATACCAAAATAAAGTATTTTTCATCATAAAGAGTGGGAGTAAGATACCAATTAAAAATAAATCAATTGAAAGGTAAAATAAGAATTTTTTCCTTTATGAAATACCAATAAAAATAATGGATAAGCTTGTAAAGATATACCAATTGAAAAGCAATTGACATTAAGAACTAAATCAAGCTTAGCAAGAAATAATTTTGCTTTAAAATGTATGGCATATATGTTTAAAGTACAAAAAAACATCTATATGTATGTATCAGAGCAATATAATGTTAATTTAGATATGATCCATATACATATAGAAAATATCAGTATACAAAATGAATTTTCATTGAAAATTATGTATAACTCATAGCTACCACCCTAACATACACATGTTTGAAAGATATTTAATAAGGGTATACAAAGTATGGTTGCCCATCCAACCACCTTAAATGGTAGGGTTTTTCAGAAAAAATGGGGTTTGAAAATTTTTAGCATAGTTTGAAAACTCTACCAATTGAAGAATAATGAAGCTAGTTTTATGATAATTTTGAAAACAAGTACGAAGTCCTTCAAGTAAGGAATAAAACACATATGTATCTATGAAATATGAAAACTATACGAGAATCGACACTCAAAAAGTTATGAAGCTCATATAGGCTCATGAAACAAAAATCATTGAGTAAACAAGATGATGTAGGGTGCAAGAATCATGTAAGAAACATATACATGGAAATAAAACAATTAAGCTCAATAGAAATTCCTAAAAAAAAATGAAATCATTAAAACTTCAAAAATTCTATTTTTATCAAAAAAAACTAAATAAGCTTCAAGGTATATGTATGTTTTGTAGAAACTAAAAGTATACATACATATCCCAAAAATAAATGAGTCCATATTAAAATTTTGCATGAAGATAAATGACTCTAGGATATACATAAATATCTATTAGTTATAAAAAAAAATTGACATATACATGAAGCTAAATGCATTTTTATGAAAATATATACAAAAATAGGGAATACAATTTAAAAATGCAAGAATCATCAAAACAAGGTTATATAGCTATATCTAGTTGGTACAAATGAGCAATAAAGCACAAACATATAACAATCAAATGTGGCTCACCAGTTGTACAAGTATAAATACAAGTTTTAATGAAAGTTACATCTAAATATGTAATCAAAACATGAAGTATAAAACATAAACAAACATGATCATTAGGCTAAATGCACGTGCTATTTGAAATAGGATATACATATTAGTTAAAAAATAGTGAGAACACAAAAATATGAATCCATATGAATATGGGTGTATCTCAAAAACTATCTATATATATCACAAGTTTGATAGGTATTGCATTTAAACATAATGAGCATGAAAATCAATAATGCTAAAATATCAATATTAATACATAAACAAAAATGAGAGTTTAGAGATAGTTATCAAACCATATAAACTAGTCTCTAGGTCTCCAAAACCATGGTGATTCTTCCCACCTAAACATCCCTAGTAGTGATGCATCCATAAATATGATTTTTAGGCTCGGATCGCATCCACCATCAAGATACTAACAATCTCACGTCTTGTGAGAGCCCACACCTACAACAAATAAAATAGGGGTGAATTTTGGTACCCACACTTTCTTACGTCCATGGGAGTTAGCATCTTTTCTAACCCAAATAAACTTATTTACAAAATTTGAAATGTTTATTCTATCATAACAAAATTTGCAAGGTGGCCCTAATGTCCACAATGTGTACAAGTGTACATATGAGCATATATAGAATAATGTGTGTGTATGATGAGCATGTGTGTGCCGTAATTTGTGTGCATGCATATGAGGAGCATGTTTCTTATGAAATATGGATTCTAATCGTGTGTGGTTCATAACACATTGGCTCAAAGTGGAGCCCAAACAATCTGTACTTTTCTTCAATATCTAAATATCATTTTCAATTATTGAAGAAGAAGTGGAGCATGCAACAAAATTCTTATCATTAGGAGATGTATCAATAGAATCATGACAAAATTGGGAAACAAAATCATTTTTCAAAAAATATATTTTTCTTTGAAATAAATTCCAATTCTTTTGAAATTAAAACAATTTTACTTTTCACAGAATCATTTTCTTTTAAAATAAAATCAAGTTTTGAAGATAAAACCTCATTTTTCTTCAAAACATGATCAAAATCATTTTTATTCTTTAAAAACTCATTCTCTTTTAAAACAAGGTCAAGTTGGGTTTTTAATGAATCCCTTTCATTTGAAACCTCAATTCTCTCTTGTAAAACCAAATTAAGTTTTGAAAATAATTTTACATTTTTTTCGTTTAATTCAAAATTCTTGCTCTTCAAAAGTTTGTATATTGAAAGCAAGTTTTCACAAAACATGGATAGTTCTTCATCTAATGCATATGCATCTAAATTATTTTCATCACATGAAAAACTAGCACTATCATCTAGTTCAGTGTCCAAAATTACCTCAAGGGAATCATTCCCTTGGACCATGAAGTAAGCTTGGTCGGACTCATCTCTATTAGATTCCTTCTCCAAAACATGTGTCGTTTATGCCTTGAGAGAAGTCAATATGTTCCATACTGCAAAAGTGGAATCACAATGAGAAATCAAAGAAAAATCATCTTTGCTAAGTGTGTGCCTAGTGCCACTAAGGCTTGTGCATTAGCCTCTATATACTTGTCATTACCAAGATAAGATTTCTTAATAGTGGCAAGGTAAATATGCAATCCTAGGGCTTTTAGATAAGCACTCATTTTGAACTTTCACATAGCGATGTTGGAAACATCATACATGGAAGGGTAAAGAATCCATGAGTGTATAAACTATATGTGTGTAAATGCAAATCTAGATTAGCAATCAATGATCACACTCCCAGGTGGTTATATCGAATATCAGGAGCGGAGGCTCTGATACCAATTGAAAGTGCACCTAGAGGGGAGTGAATAGGTGTACAAGCTAATTTAGGACAAAAGATGTAGAATTTAAAGCTTAATTGCTAACACACTCTGTGTAACCATGAGTGAGCCCGAATTCTCCGTGAAGGGCTCTGAAACTACTCCTCTACATTCCCCTAGACTAAGAGTTGAGCTGCTTTAAAGGCTCTCTTGGTTGAACACAAGTGTGGGCACACACAAACTATATCTAGCATATGAATATGAACAATGTAGATCAATGCAAGATATAAAGAGAGATAGAGTTGAGAGATAGTGGATCAAACGAAAACACAAAGATATATTTCAAGGTTCGAGCCACTACTCTGCGTCCTCGCCTTCACACAGAAGGATTTTGACTACGTCCATACAGGACCTTCCATAAAGGGACCTCCACTGAGGAATTACAACTCAACACCGGGAGTACACAACTCCTCTCTCAAATATAAAATCTCTACATAAGAGGTGAGCATTAAGCCTAGCACAAAGCAAAGGAAAATGTACTTTGTGATCATAAAGATCACAAACTCTCTCTTGGTGATCTCAAAGGATCACAAACACTTTTCTCACAAAACAAAGATCTAAAAGATAGATTTGAGATGATAGCTTAAGTATGTGAGAAAATAAAGTATTTTGGAAAAGAAACAACAAAGAAAACACTTGGAAAAAATTTCTTAATAGATATGAAAATGAAGATCAAAACTAAGTTCCCAAAGACATGTTTTCTTTTGATTTTCAAAAAACTTTGAAACAAATAAAGATAAGAGTTTTGGCATTAAAACTTATTTTAAAATTTTGTTAAAACACTTGAGAAGGTGGAAATAATTGCTCTTGAAAATCTAGGAGAAATAAGCCAAGGGAACTCATATTTATAGGATTCTCAAAATATAGTCGTTGGGGTCCAGATCAGGCCCAGAATGGTCTGTCGGTCGACCGCCGGATCGATCGGCCAACAGTTAGATTTCTGACCGTTGGGGCTGTCGGTCGACCGGCCTAAGGCAAATTGCCTGTCGGTCGGCAGTCCGGTCGACCGAGGCCAGAACCAAAGAGTGAACTCTCTGGTCGGTCGACCGGTTAGTCGACCAGGGCCGAATCCAGAGAGCAATCTCTCTGGATCGGTCGACCGGCCTATAGGCCAAGGTAGTGTGCACATCTGTGCACATCGATCGATTGCCCAGTTGATCGAGATCTAGTCCAGTCGACTGGTCGGTCGACCACCAGCAGCTCAGGCTAGGGTTTTAAGGTTTGAAAACTTGGTCTTTTAAATACCCATAAAATCACATAAAATCCACAAAAATAAGTACATGTAAGCACTTAAAATACAAATATATTAATCAAAGATCAACCCATATTACAAACAGTTTGAACTATTTTTGAGGCATAGAAATTAAACTTAAAACCAAAAACTGTATTTTCATAGACTCATTTTATTTTTGTCTTCAAGAGTTTTTGAGAAGATTTCAAAATGAAAAACTATTTCTCAAAAGCTTGTTCAAATAAAAAAACAAGATATAGAAACACTTTTGAAGCATAGTTCATATTAATAAAATCCAATACACATGGTAAATGATATATCTATGTTTTTCACATTAAATACAAAATTAAGTTTTGTTTTAAAACAAAACTTGAAACCATGAAGTAGATATATATCAAAATAAGTGTTTGGACAATTTGAAACATAGATATAGATGGATGAAATTCAATATACATTAAACCATATAAAACTTGTTTTGATTCTATCTATTCATGGAAACCATATATGTATACATGAAAATCCAAAATGGTTAAACTGAAATCAAAAACTATTTTAATTTGTGTGTGCGTGAACTTGAGCATACTAAGACTATTCTATCTTTACACAAGATCTAAAGCAAAACTAAACAAAATAAAACTGACATACTCCTTCTCCAAGCTGACTCAATCCAAACACGATCAAAGAGTTTGACTCCAACTGAGTGCTAGATGCGATCTTGACGCACGAGCTCTTGAATGAACACTTGTTTGCTTCAACACTTTGACTGTGAATCTCTTGTTGAAGTCAAATCTCTACTAAGATCTTGATCAATATCTGAAACTTATTAAACACAAGATCATTAGTAAACTAACCTTCATAGGTTAGTCATCATCGAAACTAAGATGAAAGGCCTCTGGGCCAACACTGTCTCCCTATAATTCTCCATCTCCGTGAAGATTCTCCAAATCTGAGCTGAACTCCAACAAATACCTGGTGAAATTGACATACGATCTCGGTGAAACGACACATGATCTCGGCTTAAGCGCTCTGAACTAAGTCGACACACGATCTCAGCGAAATTGACACACGATCTCGACTTGGTCAACAGACGAACCTGGTTGCTTCAAACGAATCGCCAGCACACATACAATTGATTTCCACTATCTCACTAGATCCATATTGAGTTTGTCATCACCACCTGCAACTCTCACCAAACTCCAATATCAATTGTAATCTTTCAACTTCAGCTAATGTAACGCCCCGATCCGGCGGGTACGGAGACGTTACTGTGATGTATACATAGGTCAAAAATACCCTCACGTATATACGCTAAGCATCAGTACAGGTAAGAATCAGAGTACGGAAGCACGTGGTGTATTATACATTCCAACATATGAGTACAATTACAAAGTTATCACAGGAAGTGACCCAATATTATAATAATATTACATCATCAATATGGCGCAAATGCGAGAATACAAGGAGATGTACAAGTATGAACAGTACAAAAAGAGGCTCAGAGTCATAACAGGAAAACTCTAGAGCCGAGCAGGGGGCCTGAAAGGATAGGGCTCTGGACGGTCTGCTGGGGATCCACGCTTCATCTGCGCCACTCTGATCAGCAACTGGGAGAATCCACAAGCTCCAAGCTCTAAAACCTGGACATGAGGATCCAGGGGAGTCAGACAGAACTCCCCGCGAGTGGTGATGCGAATGCCAAGTGGTGAGCATAGATAAACACATGTGTATCGATAAATCTGAATCATAAACATGCATTGAAAACCGTGTCATGAGCACAAGCATGCAGGAGCAAGTAGATATACAGCAAATGGTATCAAGCAGGGATTATTCATGGTATGATACGATAGGAGCAGGAGACAGGTGGAATAGAATACAAGTGGAAAGGCAGGATATTAATAGGTATAGTATAATATTCATAAAACTAAAAATCTGAAGTAAAACCTGATACAAGCAAACATGGCAAAGCATACAATGGATCCATATCTGGCATCTTTTATTATTATTATTACTCATCTACCTAGATATCTAGATATGTTAATTAGCGTCCCAGCACACATATATCCACATCTGAGTAAAGTAAGGTTGTTACTGGAAACCAACGGGGGTATCAACGAACAATGTTTACAGTTGGTCCCGGCATGCCCGGGACCATGGTCTAGGACATTCAGTTGTTGGTGCTCAGAACCGGCCACAAGATCTATAGGAGGGTCTTATAGGATGCCCTTATCAAGATGGTACCAGGAAGGAGGGAGCCAGCGCTCCCCTCGGTCACCTAGAGGCCCACAGGTCAGACCGAAAGTTTTAGTTGCACAACATACCTAGTATCACTGTAAACACGAACATATATTGATAGCCGCAAGTTTTCCTCGACTCGATATAAGTTGTTCCTTTTTATAATTTATTATGTAATATCAATTTACGGAATAGCAGGTGCAAGACATGATCAGTAATTTAGGAGTACATGAGTACTATAGATTCAGGTCACTGTATATATAATACAGGATAACAAGTACAAGATTCAAGTCACTATATGTAATACAGGATAACAAGTATAGTATTCCAATAAATGTGATAATCACAAGTCAAGTATTAATATGTCAGGAGGCGAGTGATAAGTCATGTTATAATAAGGAGCAAACGCCAAGTTGTAGCATGTTGGGTGTCAGGTGTTAACATGACATGAAGTGATATCAGGCAGGTGACAAGGGACAACATAGTATATGTTAGCACATCAAGTGAAAGCATGTCAAGCGATACAGGAAAACCGTACTAATACAAAGGATCGGTACAAATACTATAATCCCATGCATTTTCAGAAAAAACAGTAAAAGCTAGATTTCAAACTTTTCACAGCCATTAATAGAAGAATCGGTAAACTGGTAGGCAAGTACTTCAATAAGCAAGCGAATATCCAAGTGGAGCTAAGCGGGGCTAGAGTGAAGCTAATGTACAACACTAAATACTATCACGCTTGGTGAGGTTACCGCTCGCAGCGTAGCAAGACACACGTGTCGCAGTAAGCGTATGAACGCTATACTTCCGCTCATAGCGAAGCCAAGCTTACAGGGTAACGATACTCAGACGAAGCAAGCGGTAAAGTGTTGACGCTAGGTCCGCCTACCAGGCGTAGCATAGAGAAAGTCCAGAGAACTTTAAACCTAAAGGTTGAACCTGGAGGTTAGATCCGAAGGCAAGGGTACCTGCGGAAGGTATTAGTTCCAAACAGCACAAATCGTGAATAATACAAGTCGACCCGATGAAACGAGAAAGTCAAAAGGAAAGCGAGAATACTCACCTTAATCTGTGAAATACTTGATCTCCAGAATTCAGGTAACAAATGCGTAATGCGGTAAAGAGAAAGTGATAGGGAGAAGGAATTCAAGAGAAAGAAAGAGAATGAGAGAGAGGAGAAAGAAAGAGAGAGCTAGAGAGAAGTCCATAGAGAGAGAGTGCAGAGGGAGAGAGAATATAGGGGGAGAGAGTGTATAGGGAGATGCAGTGTTGAGAGTGAGATCGCGGGGGTCGCGTCGCGTTTATGTCACAAACGCGGGATTCAAGACCCGCATTTAAGTTATGACACGAAAAGAACGCAGATACGAGCATGAGCTTCGCGTCACGTTGATACAAGAACATGAGGATCGCGTTATACAGATGTCAAGAACGCGAAGATCGCGTTAAGAAATTGCTTGGACGCGAGGGTGAGCTTCGCATCTAGCAATTATCATAAGAGAAAGAGAGACAGGGAGATGAGAGAGTAAGAGCCCAAGGAGAGAGAGAGAGACGCAAGGATGAGGGGAGAGAGAGAGAGACGCAGTGATGGAAGAAAGGGAGAGACGCAGGTTTGAGGGAAAAAAATTAGAGAGAAAAAAAAAGAAAAAGGAAGGAAAGGAAAGAAGAAGGAAAGAAGGAAAGAAGGGAAGGAGGAGGTAGGCCGGCCATTGCTTGGCTGACGGTCACTGGAGGTAGCCGGAGACCGCCGAGGTGGCTGGAGGCGGCCGGCCAAAACCCCAAGCCCAAGCAATTTTGTGGGGTGCAAGCCCAGTTAAATTTGGAATTCGGAGTTATGAAAATGGTGTTCCGGAGAGCGACGAGTAGGTCTGTTGGAAAGAGCGCGCCGAGGAGAGGAAGATGGCGTGGTTGGTGATGGCCAAGGTGGTGTAGGTGGTGGTGGAAATGGTGGAGAAGCTAATGGTGAAATGGGTTGTTTTGATGAAAAAGAAGGAAGAAGATGATGGTGTGGTGGTGTTGATGTTGTTGGAATAGAGGAGGAAATGGAGGAGAGAATGGTGGAGGAGTTGGGTGGTGGAGAAGGTGGAGAGAGTGGAGAGTGGCCGGCCAAAGGAGGGCACGGCTAGCTCTAGTGGGCTGCTATTGCCGTTGGTTTGTTGTTGAAGAAGAGCAAGAAAGAATGAAAGAAGGAAAAAGGGGGGTATATATATATATTACAAGTTTGCCATTGTCATGTCTTTCATTAAATGAGACTTGCGTCTCCATTAGGATGATGGCCGCGTCTGGGCAAAAGAGAACTACACGTGGAGATGAGATCCGCGTCCAGTAGAAAACGCGAGAGTCGCATTTGACGGAAAAGACAAAAAGTCATGTGACAAAATTTAGAATTGATTTTGCAGGACATAAGCATTAAATGCAGAATGGTAGAATCTCTGCGTCAAATATCGAATCTAGGTTTGATGAGCCTCGCGTCTAGCAAGGAGAGAGAAAATGGAAAAAGAGAAAAGTAAAATACTGGATAAAATTTCGGTATCTGAGAAATCACCGAAAACTCTGGAAAAGCCCGAAAAATAAAGTAACTTGGAAGCTTTCTAAAATTTCTCAAAAATAATAGATATTATTTTAAGATATTTAGCGAAATCAATTTTAGAGATTCAATCCCATTTTCAAAATAAAAATCCTGAGGTCAACCGTCGATATACCCTATACACCGGGTCGGCTGGATTTTGATAATTTCTGAAAATCTCAGAAAATGCATTAAATAAGAAAATATGATTCTAAGAAGCAATGTGAAAGCGGAATTCAGAAATTCACTTCCAATTGTAAGCTAAAAATCTTGGAATCAACCAGTGATACTGGCTGATACCAAACCCAGTGGAATTTTGATAAATTTAAAAAACTTCTCAGAAAAAGTATTTAGATAGAAAATGTGTTTTTAAGAAATAATGTGAAAAGCTGTTTCTAGAAATTTATCTCCGTTTGTAAATTAAAAATCTGAGAATCGGTCAGCGGCACTGGTCGATACCGGTTTTGAAGATTTACAACTTAATTCAGAAAAATTCAAAAAAATTATAAAAAATCTAAAATATTGAAAAACGATGTTTGAAATTGAAATCGGTCAAATCAGAATAGCAAAAGACCAAATCAAGCAATACTCCAAGATCGGGTTCCCGGTTCAGACTAGAGCTAACTCCGAGTCCACGAATCCGGATCCAAGGCAAAACGATCATATAAATAATCCATAACACAAAACAAATACTGGAATCAAATTGAAAAATATGATCAAAAATATGAATACGCAACTAAGTACGTATTCCGGGAGCGGGGTGTTACAACTCAGCTATCCAAACAGAATGCACCATACATGCCTTCCCAACACTTCACCGACAAGAAATACCATACGAGCCTACCAACGAACGTGTGTCTCTAACTCAGTAACTTCATAGAACTCTATTCCAAATGACCTCAAGAAGAACCTATCATGAGCCAACACTAGCTCTCCCAACTGACTGGCTCTCTCCAGTCCATATGTCTTCAAGACGGTCCAATCAAATCTGAGTAGAGCACACCAATCACCATCATCGGCTTCAACAAATAGGGCACACCCCCTTATGCAAGCTCATCCATCTTCTCACCAGAAGATCAACTATTCATCAAGAACACAATACTTCACCTCTACGTGAAGTCTAACTTTCACCTCTTTGGAATTCTAACTCTTCACCTCTACATGAAGTCTATCTCTTCACCTTTACGTGAAGTTCCAATCAGTTTCTTGAGAACCCAAATACACCAAATAGTTTCATACGAATTGCATTACCAAATGGCTGCACTTTACGGCTGCCTACATACCTTGTCCAAGGGATCAAGCCAACCGTAATTCATTGAAATGGCTCCATCAAGCTCAAGCACTTGTGACTGAATCTTCAGTAGTAAACCTAACTGACTGAGTCATATGAACTCCTACTGCCGTCATGGAAAACAACGGCTTCCAACTGGAGTTTGTCGCGGTCACAACTTTAGATTCATACTTCTTCACCACTTTCGTCGTTTTATCTTGGTTCCAATGGTTACAAATAATTTGATATTCTCATCAATGTCTTCAACCTGTTCAGCATCAAAACTGGCTACATGAACTCTACCTAGTATCACATCCGGTGAAGTCCTTACTGATACCGAACCAATTGGAGGTGATGGAGTAGCATCAACCTCCAACCGCTGCGATACATCCTTGGACTTCGTCCTCTTCACCTGCTGAGAGACGGTAGACTTCAACAATAAAGTCTCATCAAACCTGACATGTTGACTCAACACGATCTTCTTGTTTTCAGGGTCTCACAACTTGTTGCCTTTCATATTTCTTTTGACACCTAAAAACATAAACTTCTTTGCTCGTGGATCACCTTACCATCTTTGGCACTAAAGTAGGCCGGACTTCTAAATTCCTGTAGCAAACCATGATCTTGAGCAGCTTCCTAGAGCAAATTTCTAGTAGAGTTTTAACACCTATCGCAGTCAATGAAAATCCATTTATGAGATGGCTAGCATACATAATCGTCTCAGCCCAAAATGATTTATCTAATCGTGCATTAGATAACAAACACTGAGCCTTCTCTAGCAAGAAACAGTTTATTTTCTTAGCCATCCCATGTAATCCATTTGCTAAGTGAGTACTAATACCAGTGTACTAGCCAAATTTTAGGAATTGGTTCTTGTATCTTTCAACATTACCAATTTATAGCTCCTTGATCTTCCTACCAGTCTGCTTCTCCATCATATCCTTCCACTTCACCAACATACCTAGGGCTTCAAACCTTTATCTCATAGGATATATCAATAATGCCTAGATAAATAATCAATAAAAGAGAAAAAGTGCCTATGACCTCCAAGCGATGCAGTCTTAACAAGTCCCTAAATACTTACGTGAACACAATCAAGAAGTCCTTTCGAGTGGTGAGTAGTAGTGCTGAATTTCACCTTTTCTTGTCCAGAACGCCGTGTTCACCCAATTCCAAATTGCAGGTAGATGCACCTTCCAATGATTCCTTCTTTGCTGGAGCTTGCAAAGACTTTTCTCCTCCATATCCGAGCCTCATCTTCCAGACCTGTGTGCAAATATCATCTGAAGAAATAGAAGTCTCCACCTGACCTGTAATTGTACTACCCTTCAAGTAGTAGAGATTGTTCTGACGGACGCCCTTGATAACCACCATTGAGTCTTTAGTCATCTTGAGAATAACATCTCGTATAGATACCACAAGACCTAATATTTCCAAAGCACAAACTAAGATAAGGTTCCTTTTGAGTTAAGGTACATACCTCACTTCCTTCATTTCTCGTACTATCACATCAACTATCTTGATACGGCTGTACCCAGCCCTTCTACATTACACGGATGATCATCACCCATTACAGTGAAACATCCATCTAACTTCTCAAAGCTATAAAACCAGTCACTGTTCGGATATACATGATAGGTAGCTTGTGTATCTAAAATCCACTCAGCATTATCTAAGTAACCAACAGTAGGAGTAGTAATAGAGAAAAAATACTGATGAGTCTGAGTCTGATCCATCCGCCTGTGAAGTACTGGCATGAGTACTGACCACCTGTGCGAGATTAGCCTTGGTCTTTGACTCTTTCTTCCAATCTTTAGTCTTTGGACAATCAACCTTCTAGTGCCCTACCTCCTTGCATAAGGCGCACTGATTCTTCTTTAGATCTCTGAATCCTGATCTGGACTTCGATCTTCTCTAATCACCTCTGCCCTTCCGATTGGAACTCCTGCCTCTTACCTCCAATGCCTCTATTGTTGTGCTCTCAGAAGAAGACAATCTATCATGCCTTCTTACTTCATAATTCACAAGAGCAGCAGACACCTCATTGTAGTTAAGATATTATCTTCCATTGATCAATGTAAGAGTAAATGTCTCATACTCTTCTTCAGGAAGAGAATTCAATAGAATTATCACCTTATCCTCTTCATCAATCTTCACATCCACATTAACTAGGTCTGTAAGAAGCTTTGTGTAGCTATTCATGTGTTCGTCAATGGAGATTTTTCTCTTCATCTGGAACGATAAAGCCTTCTCTTCAACTGCAACCGCGATTCAATGCTCTTCGTTAGATACTTTTTCTCCAGGATCTCCCACAGTTGCCTTGCAGATGTTTCATGCAGTACATGATACTTGATGACTTGTGTCAAACATAACCTTATCAAGCCACATGTTGTTTGGTTCATCTTATCCCAATCCTTTTCAGTAGTAGTCTTGCGCTTTTTCTCCAATCGTAGGGTGTTTTCAAGGTTTGATGTCGTCAATGCATCCAACACCTCACATCTCCACATATCAAAGTTGTTCTTGTCGTTGAGCTTCACCACCTCAATCCTTAATGGATGTGAATTCACGGATTTTACCGTAGATGTACTATCTCCAGCCATCTTCTTAACTGATTCCTCAAACAATGCGGAAAGCAGATGGAGTTAGATCAAATAAACTAGATAAAGATAGGATCTTTACCTCAAAGAGAAACCTTCAAAGAGTTTTTGAAATGATCTACCCCTCCAAGTTTGATTCCTTAAGCAATCCAAATGCTATTTTGAGATTGACACATGATTCCACAAACAGTCCCAATGCTGCTCTGAGATCGACACACGATCTCCGCCAAACAGCAACTGATGCCCTAGGAATCGACAAATGATCCCACGATGAACCTGGGATGCTTTGATACCACTTGTTGTGACTCTGGCGATAAAACTACTTGCACCTAGCACCTTCTATATGGGCAACAACCAACTTAAGAAACCCATGCAACGAAGATGAACGAGCCAGAGAAATACCCACACGCTTAAGAACAGAGAAACAAGAGAGAAAGTAAGCCAACACAATATTTAACGAGGTTTGGTAATTTGCCTACGTCCTCGAGACAAGGAGAGAGAGAGATTTTATTGATTTAACAATCAATTACAAGAGAATACTTAAGGGATGCAAGAGGGATACAATTCATGAGGACTCTTACCCATATTTATAGCCAGAGAGTCCCATAATTTAGGAAAGCCCAATTGGATTTGACTCCAATTCAGAAATGATGTCTGAATCCTAAAAGAGAGAAAAAGATCCGCGCCCAGATACGCCTATCGATCGACCGGCCCGGTCGACCCTTGTCCTCGGTTGACCGGGACCAACTGAGGTTGTGCCATTCAGTCGGTCGAACGCGTCGGTCGACCGTTTACTTACCACGTTTGACCGGGCGGTCAACCGGGCCATGCCTGTGCACCTCGTGCACACCGGCCGACCAGGAGGTCGACCGGGCTCTGTCCTGGCCTGCTACAAGCACCATTCTCGCACCTTATGGCTTTCGATCTCTGCTCTATTTTTCCCGATGACTTTAAAAAACTCTTCCGATTTCTTTTTATCTCATCTATCTCTTCTCTCCCTACAAATGCGACATCGCAGTCCTCTTTAAGATCATGATCGTAGTCCTCATAAAGACTCAAATATAGGATATTTTTTGTGAATACTGCGATCATGGTCGTAGTCCTCATAAAAAGAACTGCGATCATGGTCATAATTCTATAAAGATTCAGAAACATGAAATTTTTATGAGGACTACGATCATAGTCGCAGTCTCAAAAATAAGGTATTTTTTTAGGACTAGGATCATGGTCGTAGTCCTCAAAAATATGATTTTTTGTAAGAATAGTAATCATGGTCGCATTCTTATATATAGCAGCAGTCAACATTTTTGAAGCGCTCCATTTTTTCGAAGCGACTAATGTGGGGCACTTGCATCTTTTGTCACTGAGGAGATCTTCTACGCTTGACACGTGGGTGCACGAAGTTGATTTAAAAAAAAGCGAACAATATTATGAAGCTGAGCTTTTTTTCTAATTACGGTTTGACATAGGGGTGTGTAGCGAAAAGCCCCAAATAAAAAAGAGAGAAATTGTAGTTGAGAAAAAGTTTAAGTAAAAGTTTCTTATTTTCCAAATAAAATTCTTCTCTTTTTCTTCTCTAAAATTCAATAGTGGTATTAGAGTTTGTTCTTCTTCTCTAAAGTTTGTTGCGCCCTCCGGAGGAATTTAGATCTCTCCTCCACAAAAATCAACACCCATCGCTACACCAAAACTCTGAAGTCGTGATAAGAGTTGATGATAGTATTATTATATTCTAACACAGTGAATAGAAAAAAAACTGGATTTTGTATTAGAATATGACTTAATTTTTATTCTATTGATAAGACTAGCAATATACATATTCTCGTACTATTTCAAAGTGTAAAAAAAATAAAATAAAACCCTTCAATGTAGCAGTACACATTTATGCTGGAATAGGCAGACCTATCATAGCTTTTGCCCGTCAATATTCCAGCATTATAAACAGGAAATATCAATGATATTCATGTCTAGGGGTGACCAACGGGACGAATCGGGTTGATTCGTCCCGTCAGGCCAACGAATCCGTGACGAGACGGGTTGGACCCGTCTCGTCACGGGTTCGACGGGACGGGTTGAAAACCCGGGTAACGAATCGGGTCTCCTGACCCGATTCGTTACCGGATTCGCCGAGACGGGTTAGACCCGTCTCGGCAATTTTTATTTTTTTAATTCAAAATTTCTTAAATTTTTAAATTTAAAGTTATAAAGAAATTAGGAAAAAAATAGTAAAAAAAGAGGAAAATTTTTTTAAAATGTCTAAAATTATAAAAAAAATAGAGTTGATATTCACTAATTACAAGTTTTTTTGTAAGGCAAATTATTTTATTAATATGAAAAAATCATATATCAATCTGCTCATCACATATATAATGTACATAAAACTCATCTCGTATAATATACATAACAAAACTCTGGTGCTCATCTCATACAATTTACATAAAAAACTCTGGTGATTCTCTACTCGTTATCATCGTCCTATTCAAATTCTTCATCTAGAATAGCTTTTCTTTGTGTGCGTCTTTCTGCATCGAACCAGTCCTTTAAGCAAACAGCCATCTCCTAGTGTTTCGGCGTCAGCCTGCTCCTCCAGGGTGTCAAAACTCTACCACCTGTAGAAAATGCGTTCTCGGACGCTACTGTAAAGGCCGGAGGTGTCAGTATATCTCAGGCCATGGTAGAAAGAACAGGAAATTATTTTCTCTGTTCTTTCCACCATGACAAAACATTAAATGTTTCTCATGTTTCATCATCATTTTCATTTATTTCAGCAGGCATTATGTTCAAATATAAATTAAGTTCTTCAAATGAACCTGCTCCTGAAGAGTGTTTTCTTTCTAGTATTAGAGGAAAGTAAACTTTTAAATTAGATAATCTTTTACCTAGACTACTAGAAGAAGTTTGTGATGGTGTAGGTGCCCTAAATTCAGAAGAAGAAGGGGGAAATAACTCATCTCTGTACAATGAGTACATTTCTTCTAAAAGAGATCTAATTTCTAAAAGTAATTTATCTATATCTTGTTCATAATTTAAACATAAAATAAAATTGGATAATAAAAGTTTTAAATTATCTATTTTAATTCTAGGATCCATAATTGCAGCTAAGTAAAATAAAAAAAGTCATATTTTCAAAATATTTTTGAAATTTTCTTCCATATTATGTATAGCCTCTTTAAGACTGTTATCATCTCTGTATGCAGCAAATACTTGAGCAATTTCATTAAGATTATAAAAAATTAAGTTACATGTGGGATAATATGTACCAGAAAGTGCTTTTGTGGCAGTGTCAAATTTTTCTAGAAAAGTACAAAAATTTTCATATAATTTCTATTCTTCATCGCTAATATAAAGAGATGAACATTCATTTATTATAAAAAATTGAATTGCTTGTTTAAAAGGAAGGCAATCTTTAATCATATAGTAGCTTGAATTCCAACAAGTTTTCACATCTGCTTGGAGTAGTTTTTCCTTTAGTCCACATTGTCGGCAATAACTTTTAAAAGATTGTCTCCTAGGTCCACTGTGTTTTATAAGTAAAATAATTTCTTTAACTTTATAAATATATTTGTCTAAGATTTTTAGACCATCTTGTACACATAAATTCAATATATGGCAAACACATCTAACATGAAAAAGTTTACCGTTTAAAATCGGATCTAATACCGTTTTCAATTGTCTTATTGAAGCAGTATTTTCACTTGCATTATCAAAAGAAATAGAAAATATTTTATTTTCTATACCATAATTTCTACAAGTAAGAAAAATTGAATTTGCTACATTTGTAGCAGAATGTTTCTCAGAAAATTTAGAAAATGATAAAATACGTTTTTGTAAAATCCAGTTATCATCAATAAAGTGAGAAGTAACACATAAATAATGAATAAGATTAAGAGCTTCCCATATATTGGAAGTTAATGAAATTTTCTAGCAACACTAGTAAAAAGAGCCTTCAAAATATTTTTTCTATTTACAAATAAATCTTCAATTTCTCTAATTATAGTTTGTCTGCTAATTCTCTTATAATCAGGAGCAAAAATAGATTTAAGATAATCAACTAATACATCTGATCAGTAAAAGAAAATGGAAGTTCTGCTCGAACATTAAATTCAGCTAACTTATGTTTATTTACTTCAGGCTTATATCTCCAAGTGGAGAGTGTGTCTGAATCAGCCAATATTTGTGCTTGTTGTGGTGGTAAATCGTGACTTTTAGCATGCTTTTTTTCATAGTATTTATTAAGAACACCTGTACCGTATCCTTCTTTATGATCAAATAGTTGATGACAGTACTTACATTCTGCCTTTCTTCTACCTTCAACAACTTTTCTACGAAATGGTTTCACATTAGAGAAGTTTTGGCTCTTACTTTAGTGGTTGTGCTTGTGCTTGTGCTAGTTGGTTGTTGTGTTTCTAGAACTATAGTATCATACTGTGTTGGTTGTGTATCGTGTTGTTCTTGTGTTTCAGTAAAAAAAGGAGCCAGAGATTGTGCGTGCATTGGTGATGTTGACATTAAAAGTTGAGAATATGAGGAATATTGAGGAGGGAGGAAAATAGAATGCCGACCTGTACCACTATCACTAGCATATGCAGCATGTGTATATGGTGCAAAACCACTGTAGTCAATTGCATAGCTTGACGAACTATGATAGGGAGCACATGCGGATGTTGGTGGAGCATAGTTGTATGATGGGTAAGCGGCATATGTTGACGATGAGCTACCGCCAGCATCGGTGTAAGGTGCGACAGATGAAGGATTGTGTGTTGATGAAGAGCTACCACCGGCTTCGGATGAGGTACCGCCAGTACTCTAGTTGGGCTCCATTAGACTAGACTGAAAGTTGGTAGAGATTTGTAATTGTAAGAGAATAAGAGTGATTTATTATAGAAGAGAGAGGGTTGAGGTGAAGTGAGATGAAAATGAATGAGGGTGGAGGGTATTTATAGAGGATTAGAGGTTAGGGTTTTTTTTTAAAAAAAAGGGCCAACGGCTCATTTTTGAGTGGCACCCTCTTTTTCACCCCCCAACGGCTCTTTTGTGAGCCATTTAGGGTTTTAAAAAAATTAAATTCGAACCCAGGGGCCGCAGAGTAATTTTCCTCTCTAACGGTAATAAAAAATATTGGACTAAAAAAAAACAAGAAGGGGGGGTCGGGGAAATCTTCCCCGACTCGATTTGTCCCGTGATTCGTCACGAGACGAATCAGATTCGACCCGTGTAAACGGGACGGGTCAACCCGTTCTGACCCGCCCCTAAACGGGGCGGGTGCGGGTTGACCCGTGACCCGCACTGTGCGACTCCAACGAGTCGCACAGTGCGGGGCGGGGCGGGTCGACGCAGGTCGACCCGCCTTGGCCACCCCTATTCATGTCACCAAGAAGAAAACTTTACAGAATTCAAATTTTTTTATGATTACGAAGAAATCTCAATCACTAGTAAGCTTCATTTATGCCAGATGGTGGTGACAAGGATCTAAGTCTGTGAGTTTCATTATCATTGTTTGATGGATTTATGACACCTTGAAACTTTGGTAGGAACATAGATCCTGCTCAGTCCTTTCTTCCTTTACTTTCTTGAGTGCTGCTGGGATACATTCGACATCTCCTAGAAAAGAATGAAGGTAAGAAAATATTTTTTACTTCCTAAACATTTAGTATGTCTTAGTGCATGTAGGGAACGGATATTACCACCCTCAAAATTAATAAAGGGCCCCATAGAGTAAGGCACCCCCAAAATTGCTAAAGCCCCCCCTCCCCCCTAAAATTTCTAAAATGACCAAAATGTCATTTTCTTCGCCCCCCCACCCCCCTGCGGGCAAATCCATTGCCGGCAAAACTCTCTCCCTTGCCGACGAACTCCCTTCCTCCCTCCGACAACCTCCCTCCCCTCCCCCCTGCTGGCGAACCGCCCTCTTCCTCCCCCTGACCTCCCCTGACGTCTCCCCTCCCCCGGTGCCCCCCCTTGCCAACGAACCCCCTCCTCATCCCCTCGACCTCCCCAGCCTCCCCCCTCCCCTGGTGCTCCCCTTGCCGACGAACCCCCTCCTCTTTCCCCCGACCTCCCCCTCCCCGGGCGCTCCCCCCGACCTCCCCGGCCTACTCCCTCCTCCTCCCTGCCGGCGAAACCCCCCTCCCCCGACCTACCCAGCCTCCCCCTCCCCGGCACTCCCCTGCCCTCCCCCCTCGAGAGCTCCCTTCCCCTTTCTGTTTGGCAACTCTAGCCGAACAGAGCCCTCTCTGTTCGGCCAGAGTTAGCCGAACAGAGATAGCTCTGTTCAGCTAGAGTGGCCGAATAGAGGAGGGAGATTTGGGGGGAGGAGGGAGGAGGAGGAGGGGGAGGGGGAGGAGGAGGGCGGTTCGCAGAGGAGAGGGGAGGCTGGAGAGGGGGGGGTCGCTGGGAAAGACGACGGAGGAGCAGGAGAAGGAAGGGAAGGGAGGTAGAAGAAGAAGGGCCTTTTGGACATTTCATCATGGGTAAAATTATAAAAAAAATTAATAATAACACACTTGTAAATATTTGTGGGGTGCCTTTCTCATTTTCGAGGGTCACAATATATGTTCTCGTCCATGTAAGACTCTGAGTTTATAGAACTATTTTGTGAACTAAGATTTTTTTTTTAGGTTAATTACACAGGTTTGGCATTTTGCTAGATAACTATGTTAGCTTTTTATTCTCCCTGATTCTCCTAGAGCCCTCTCTTCTTGAGGGCATTATTGGCTTATCTCCCTCAAAATCAAATGTAGCATGGACGTTTCAATCATGAAGCCGTAATTTGTCCAACACATGTGTCAGATATGTGTACCTTGTGTATTTATAAGAATTTGTTATGTGTCAGTCTGTCGTGCGCATATTAATGTGGTTGTGCATGTGCAATTAAAAGCAGATACTGTTTTAATATTTTAAAAAGGAGGTTTTTTGCCAAACCCAAACATTAAGAATGGTGTTTTTGAAGCAAATCATCTTCTTCGTGAATGGACTACCTCCTGAATCAAAAGATAATACATATGCTCGTCTCTCATCCATTATTAAAGGTAAGCCCTATATTTCAGTCACTTAAGAGTACATTTAGTCAAAAGTGTCCTCCAAGAAGCAAAAGTTATTTTTAATCAGCTTTGAGATGCATGTGAGGCCCATGGGCCCCAGTGGGCATGAAAAGTACAAGGCTTCAAATTTATAGCCTTCTCCAGACATATCAAACCTCATCAAATGCAAAGAATAAACATTATACTTGATCCATGCATATGTTGGCAGGAAATATTGTAACCTTATAGTCAATTACTTGTCTATTACTGATTATACTTGGTGTGATGGGGATTTTCTGCTGCGAGTAATCAGACGATCGATCCACATCACAAAGGAGAGTATGTATTTAAGATATAAATATAAAATAATAAACACAACACAGAAAACATATAGAGACATGATATTTTTACATGAAAACCCAAATTGGGAGAAATCACAGGAAGGAGGAAGAAGAAAATTCATTATAAGTCGCCAAATTACAAGAATTACAGGTATGTAATGAAATTCCTTTGAGTTAGAATTGGATGGAAGGAAAAAGGGTCCTCCTTCTCGCTGGAGAAGAAGGTTTATTTATACTGAACTCCTCCTCCACAGGCGAATGGAGTGTTAGCGAGATTCATGTAACTGCATGGTCTTCATGTGCAGATTTGTTATAACGACTGCGATTGCTGGCGTGATGGTTGAGATTGCAAGCATGAAATTTCGTTATTATCCATAACTATCTGCTTTGAATGCATAGACGTTACACGTTTTCAGCGTAGGAGAGAAGAGGCGGCGTGATTCTAGGCAGAGATCTCGACGGCTGTTCTTTGGGAATTTCGAGTGAAGTAAGAGATGTTGGACTGTAGTGATGCCTCCGGGATGGGCTTTTCTGGGTGGCGGAGCTTTAGAGGTTGACTTGAGTTCGGACTAGAGTGATTATGTGAACTATGGATGCTCTCGAGAGGGTCCGATGTGACGGAAGTAGTTGATTGTTGCGTAAACTTCAAAAAAGGGTCTGGTTGCTTGGACTCGTGTTAGTATCTTGTTGAGGGTTGGTTTGACTTCAATGAAGTTAGTGCCTTTGTGTGTTGGGCAGTTGGCTAGGGATGCTTGCAGGGACATGGGCATATGTGAGCGCCGGTGCATTTGGACGAGCCATCATCCAAGAAGAATCAGAGGTGGGGTTACCAGGAGGAAATGGTCAATTGCTGACCTGAGGCTTTGGCCTTTTAGCAACAGCCTTTGCAGCATATGTGACCTGAATTCCAAAGCGTTTCGGACTCGTTCGTGCGATCCGAACTCGGTAACGGGAGATCCGGATTCGTGCTCATTGTAGACCCGATACACTGGCGATTTAAAAATCGATCCATGGGATGATCCGTAGATTCGTGCCAATTTGTGCAGTGAAGACCAGAGGGCGATTCGGTTTCAAAACCACGTCATTTCATGTGAGTATTTGTTCTTGTATCATTTCCCTATTATCTTTGCCAGTAGATGTTATATACCTATTCATATCATTTCGTGTAATCACCTTATATATTTTACCAGTATGACTACATGTATCACTTCATAAGATATAGTGAGTCTCTACTTCCACATTATTATTGATTATCTTTATCTCCTGTTTACTCATTATCATGTTCTGATAGTATTTATGCTTATTAAATTACTGTACTGTATTATTCATGTTACTGAAAGTTATTGGGAAAACATCGTTAGACCGTAATGCTCGGTACAGCTCTATTTGTCGTTTATTCGATTACTGTTACTATACTATACTATTACCGTTACTGTCATCACATCATCCCAGTATTATAGGTAACATGAATATTGACTGATTTAACTGAATTAAATAATAATGTAAAAAGATAACTTACACTGGGATTGGGGAAATTGATGGAGGAGGCAGTGTCTATATTTTGGGTGGACCTAGGATACAGGTTGCGCAGCCGAAATGAGGGTCCACTGTAGGGTTCCCGAGGATGCCTGACATCCATCTGATATTACTGTTAATGTTACTGTTACTGAGTACCTAGCGGTACGGGCCTGGTTCAGCGCCAGACATCTGGGGCCGTGGTCCCGGGTATGTACGGGACCCACTTAAAGCATGGACAATGTCTCCAACCAATCAGTTTTAATAACTTAGAACCCTGATTGACACGTGTGGTAGGCGTAGTATGGGATGCGTCTACTGCATGTGGCAATTGGTGTTCGCTGACATAATAAATGACAAACTGAAATTTTACATTAACATTGTAGACTGAATTTGATATATATGACTAATTGTAGACATTTGATTATCTCGATGCCATAACTGTACACCTGACACCCATTTGGACATCTAGTTTTGCACTGACTGATTTTATTATTTTCTATTCATGTTTTAAATCTTATTTCTATTTTATTCCAGCATATATGTTTCATAGTCTGCTCACATTTGTATTTACATGTCTTTCTCTTTTTCTCTTATACATTCACTAGGAGTCCTGACTTCCTGGATCTGTATATTCAGATTCGGGGCTATTTATTATTACTGACTAGGTATTTGGAGAGGATCACATACACCTTGAGGAGCTTGAGTCTCTCTTCCTGATTATCGGTATCCCTACTCTTTTATTCATGTTTTTTTTCTTGATTCTCTCTATATCATATCCAGTCACATTTCATATTCTTATTCATATGCTATCATTGTGTTAGACTTTATATGTATTATTGCAGTGATTTTGATTTATAGTAGAGATTTTATAACTAGTTCAGGTTACTTTAGGCTTAGTGTGTCTACATGGGGTATTCTCTTCGCGTATATACGTCGCTGACTCTCGTCGCGACTCCGTTTCTATGTATTTTGGGAAGCGAGGCACGACAACTTAAGAGTATATTTAGTCAAAAGTGTCCTCCGAGAAGCAAAAGTTATTTTTAATCAGCTTTGAGATGCATGTGAGGCCCATGGGTCCCAGTAGGCTTGAAAAGTACAAGTCTTCAACTTTATAGCCTTCTCTAGACAGATCAAACCTCATCAAACGCAAAGAGTAAACATTATACTTGATCCATGCATATGTTGGCAGGAAATATTGTCAACTTACAGTCAATTACTTGTCCATTACTGATTATACTTGGTGTGATGGGGATTTTCTGCTGCGAGTAATCAGACGATCGATCCACATCATAAAGGACAGTATGTGTTTAAGATATAAATATAAAATAATAAACACAACACATAAAACAGATGGAGACACGATATTTTTACATGAAAACCCAAATTGGGAGAAATCACAGGAAGGAGGAAGAAGAAAATTCATTATAATTCACCAGATTACAAGAATTACAGGTATGTAATGAAATTCCTTTGAGTTAGAATTAGATGGAAAGAAAAAGGGTCCTCCTTCTCGCTGGAGAAGAAGGTTTATTTATACTGAACTCCTCCTCCACAGGCGAATGGGGTGTTAGCGAGATTTGTGTAACTGCATGGTCTTCATATGCAGATTTGTTGTAATGACCGCGATTGCTGGCGTGATGGTTGAGATTGCAAGCAAGAAATTTCGTTGTTATCCATAACTATCCGCTTTTAATGCATGGGCGTTACACGTTTTCAACGTGGGAGAGGAGAGGCAGCGTGAGTCTAGGCAGAGATCTCGGTGGTTGTTCTTTGGGAATTTCGAGTGAAGTAAGAGATGTTGGACTGTAGTGATGCCTCCGGGATGGGCTCTTCTGGGTGGCGGAGCTTTGGAGGTTGACTTGAGTTCGGGCTGGAGTGATTATGGGAACTGTGGATGCTCTTGAGAGGGTCCGATGTGACGGAAGTAGTTGATTGTTGCGTAAACTTCAAAAAAGGGTCCTGGTTGCTTGGACTCGTGTTAGTATCTTGTTGAGGGTTGATTTTTTACCGCTACAAATGTCCCGCTCTTTCACTTGCCGAAGCCTGTCAGAGAAAATTCAGAAGAGCAGAGTTAGTTGAGATCTTTAAATATCTTGAATTCTTCTGGATATTAGTGAAAGGGAGGATCTAACCTTGCGAATCTTTGGGATTTTGATCGGAAATCGTGCAACTGGATGATAGTTGTGCCTATTGATTAGACTGGCATGAAATCTGTGACTCGTGTCTCTTCGAATCCTGACGCCATAATGACTGAGATGGTGTGACAGAGCCGGTCGCTATCCTATAAATTTGGTTGACTAAGGATTTCGTGATGTGGACCGACTTTTCGTGGATTAGAGATTTGAATTGGGGACATTTTGACTCCTCCATCTATTAATAGGGTGGAGCCTTAGGAATAGAATTGCTTATCTTCTTCTCTGAAAAATCCTTACTTCTAAGCCCCTTGCTCTGGTGGGTTAACATGTCGTTCTTCTTCTTTGTTCGATGGAGGAAAGAGAGGGAGATGATCGGAATGATTGTCAGGTTCTTTCTGCTTGGGAGTCTGGAGGCTTCGTGATGAGCTTGTCACAAAATATTAGTTTTCGCGACGAGGCTTTGCTACCAAGAAGGATGGGCTGGGCTTCCATTTTGGTCTGGTTTGTTCATCTGATCTCCGATCAGATTAATCCACCTCTCATCTGGGCTGGTGTTCTTCTTTCTTGGTAGCATATATGAGGAAGGAGTGGGGTTTGTTCCGGACAGTCACGGAGGTGGATCTGATTCGATCGTCGTCTTTCATGTCTGGCAGTCTTCACTCCGGATGAGTGGCTGATTGTACTCTAAAATTGCATTTTTATCATCACTTTTATACATATATCCTTGATTATTCCTTTATTAATTAATGCTATTAACCCTCTTTTTGATTATAGTGTATAGTTATTTAAATGAGAGGATAAAGATACAAGAAGCTTCATTTTATCCCTAATCCTATCTAAAGTTGGATTTTAAATTAAATTGAATTCAAAGGAGAAAAGGATTAATCTTCATCTCCTATTCAAGTTCATATTCAGAAGATAAAGTACTAGAAGGTGAATGGGATAAATCTAATTCTATAAGGAATAAGGAGGATAATTCAAATTAAATGGAGTTCAAAATCAATTCAGACTCAGATTCAGACTGTACACATTTTAGTATTCAGATCATAACCTTTGCTACAGATATTCAAATTCATAATTCAAGATGATACAGAAAGAAGATTTGAAGGAATACAATTTTTCTGTTTATTACTCCGTCAAATTCAGTCGTTTGATAAATCATATTCAGTAAACAACACGCCAACTTGCTGCAGGACTGAATTCCCTATTGAATTAGGAAACCTTCTAATTTGTATCATATTGTGATTAGATTTGAGGCCTATTTAAAGAGCTGAAATCTCTCATTATCAAGCACCTCATCCAGAGAGAAGAAGAATAAGATTAGGGTTAAGGATTTAGGATTTTTTGTTAGATTAGTTTAGCCTCTTTTGAGTTCTCTTCTTTGTAATTATTGTTGGCTTTGGCTTGGCTATTGTAAGCAGGAAGGAGAAGGAGCTTGTACCCAAGGATTGCATCAATAAAGATTATCTTTTCTTTTTTTGTTCTTATTCGTGTCCTTTTAATTTCAATTCTACCTTTTTATTTCTTTGTTCCTGTTTTAGTTTTTGGTGTTGTCTTTAATCTTTCTTCCTTCTTTTTTTTTTAAAAGATTTTAAAAATAAAAAAATGGATAAAATAAAAAGGATGCTAGGCTAGAATAATTCTAGAGTAGTTAATCACTAGATCAACTAGGGTTAGATCTAGGGTTAGTTGATTAGTCTAATGGATTTATAATCTAGGGTTAGATTAATCCTTTGAAGTCTAGTGATGATAGTCCAACTTAATGATTTAGATAATTAGGGCTTGGCTTTGGATTAGCGTAGGGTTGGCTTTAGATTAAGTTTAGGGGTATGGTTTGGCATAGTTTAATGATTAGGGATTGGCTTTGGCTTAGGGTAAATTAGGGTTTGACTTTGCGTAGTGTAGACAAGTTAAGTTAGACATCTTACTCTTCTTACTTAGGATTAACAACTTAGATGAATGTTTCATTAGTTTAAAAGGATACAACCTCTACATCGAGACTAGTCGTGAGGTAGATTAGCAACCTAAACTCTAACTCTTGATTAGATCTACTTTCTTATTTTAAAGTACAACGAACCTTCCTTCTAACTCTTGACTACAGATATACCGTGCTGCTAACACTTCCATTGCCTTCCTCCCAGTGGAACACGACTCGCTTTGCCCTTACTACAGCGGATAGATTTGAACAACGAGAAGAATCTAACCTTCTAATTCTTTGATTATTATTTTATTTTTGTACATATTCATTCTCTCGTTCAAGTTTCAATCAGTGGCTGCTGCTTCATGCTTGGAGATTATATCCTCGTGGCGAGCAATAAGAGAGGAGTATAGGGGTATTCCTCAGGATATCGCAGACGAAGACCTCCTTCTGGAGCTCTGAATTTTTCATCAGAATAAAAGGTTGGTGGTGTGATACCATCATCGGCTTGTATGTCTTGTCAAAATCCTTCTGGCTCCTAGGAGGCATGTTTCAGGT